>VYZW01003706.1:2459-28411 GCA_013401315.1 Balaeniceps rex
CTGCTACAGATTATGAGGGTTGTCCACCTGAGAGCTCTGACTGGCAACAGAAGGCGGTATTAAATCCTGGTATTCAAACCTCAGTACTCTACATGCTTAGACTGACCAGGGACCTTGACTTCTTTACCTGCTCCTCTAGTACCCACTAGGAGCAAAACAAGTAAAAAGAGAATCACTGAAACCTTCTGCCACGTACCATGCTCCAGACCACTGCCCTCATAGCTCACTGGATTAGAGGGAGATCAGATTAGACCCTAGCTCATTTATTGTATGGGAACCTGCTCAAGTCATATACCTGAATCTAAATCTCAACTGTGCTAGGCAGTAGATGAAAATCTACGCAATAGTTGCATAGCTCAGGTTCTTGGTAAACTTATTTTCCTAAACTTCAAGACTAGTGACCAGCTTAGAAGTACAACCTATTAATAAAAAAAGAGAATAATAGAGCTGAAAGAGCCCCAAGTAGCATTATATTAAATGGCAAACAATATCTAGTATCTTCCTCTCCAAGTCCTCAGCCACTGGCAGCATTCAGTGGTAGTAACAGGTAGGCAAGGAAGGATCCAGATACCAGANAAAGGTATACATAATATTCAGAGTAAATCCCATTTAAGATAGGATACTTCTATTCCTGAGTAGACAGAAAAATGGGTTCCAAACACTCAAGACTGGTCAGAGGTCTAGGCCACTCACCAGAAGGCACTCCTATCAGCTCCCATCCTAACCGCTGAACTTCAAAGACTCTTCGAAAGTACAGAATGGAGTTATTTTTCTCCTGCTAATACCTCCATTAAACCTCTTCATATGAAAGAAATTAAAGTTACTTTTCAGGTGTGCCTGTTGAAGAGCGCCAATTTTCAGCCCAATGGGAATTTCGAAACAAAAGATAAACCAGGTATTCATTCTTGTCTGGAAAGTNGGAATTTCGAAACAAAAGATAAACCAGGTATTCATTCTTGTCTGGAAAGTGTCTCTCCCCTCCCCAAATCTTGTTTATGTACATACATACATGAATGATTTACTTGAGGTAAAAGGACAGCGGGAGATGCAGAAGAACTCTCTCCAAAATAAAAACCTCTGAAGTATAAAAAGAGGAAAGCAAAAGAGTTATGTAAAGTGTTAAAGGGAAATAAAGATTTTATACATATCTTAACTGTTAGCATGAGTAATACACAAAATGGATTTGGTTTAGGTTACCAGCTTTTATCCAGATTATCCAGACAATCAGCATCTGGTTTAAGTCCCCTATGTAACCATCTGTAGTAATGTCACATGAAGGATTAGCCTTATCTGACATTTGTAATGAATATATGGATGAAAGAAGAGGAAGGAGTGTGAAATGGAGTACAATTGTTAAAACTTAACATCAGGTGAAAACACATCTTTATTTGCTGATTCTGATAATAATTGTGGGGTTTTTTCACTTTTCAAACACTAGCGTATATATTTAAAATACCAACATATCCTCATTGATTTTTTAAAGAAAAGAAGGCAAATTGTGAAAAAATAATTTCATATATTTTTATATTTGACCTTTTAAACATAAGTAAAACGTTAAATAAAAATAAAGCCTAATTCTCCATGTTCAGTTATGACAGATGGGTATGATCACAAAAACATCAAAGGCAGGCTTATCCTAATCCCGTAAAGTGGTAAGTGCCTCCTGAAAGGTCCTCAGTGCCTTCTAATCCTACTGAGGATAGGCTGCAAGTGCATCAAGAGGTAACAGGAGTAAGTAACAAGGGTAATAGTGGGCTTTCCTGTCCATAGGAGGAACACTATGTCTCAAAAAGATCTGACATGTCAGGAAATAACCTGATTTATCTAAACATAGAGATGAGAAATTGGGAAGATGTGTGTTTATTTTCCACTCTCAGTGAGCTTATACTGTATGTATAGCATGGCCTTAGGCACAGAGCATGCGGCTCTAATTCAGAAAATCTGGCTTCTCTTCCAGGCTCTGTTATTTGCACAATATTGCACAGTACCCAGGCCAGCGTCTTTACCACTTGGCATCAGTGTCTTCTTCCCACAAATGGTGAAACTGAAATGACCTCTTCTCAATAGATCATGAAGTTGTGCAAAAGTGACAAGACATAAGAATCTATTACCATGATCAGTTTTAATGCATCAGAATGTATGATGAAAAAGCCAATTTTTGAAGCAGAAAGAGAAACTCAAATTAAATCCTAGGAAATGTTTTGATTTGGGGGTTTTCCCTTTGGGTGCAATCAAATATTCAGGATAGGGAAAATGAGAGTAAAGGATCCTATAAACTTGAGGGAGGTAGCACTACCTATGGAAGAACAACTGAATTGGAATGACTGTCAATCAGGCCAAGTTCACCAAGAAAAATCTCTTCATCCTAAGATGGGCAGGTGGAAGGTCTAAATGAAGACTGGGCTGAGTTTTTTGAGGCTAGGTATGAGAACATAGTAAATAGTACTGCAGTGGAGTGCAGCAGCTAAACAAACAAGGTCTACTGTGACAATGCCAATCACTCCTCCCCAGTTTAAAACAAGCCTGCTAAGTCACACAGCAAAAGTACCTTGTGCAAAGTCACAGATGATATCTAGGGTAGCTTAACAACTAAGTCTCAGCCAGTTTTATCTCTAGGATAGCCAGTGAAACTCTAGGATGATTCCTGTTAGGCATATAAGACATGGATATCTCATTTCCTTTGGTGAAATGGCCACGATTAAAGGCTGATATTAAAAAAAGGCTTCTTCATATGTGTATTATTGGATGTCACATGTTCATGAGGTAGCTCCACACTTTTTTTTCCCCCCAGATATCCCAATACTGCTGTTACCAGGCAGAATGTCACTAATGACTATATTTTATAAATTTGTGTGAGACATTTTTATAGCACATGCTGTCTTGGCACCATTGCCCAATACTGCATGCAATTACTTTGTTGGTGCTGTTGTTGCTGAGGGCCAAGCTCTAACAAATTAAATTTAGAGAAGGGAAATAGGCTTATATGCAAATGGAATTAAATGCTGACACAAGGATAAAACAGCACTGGATTTAGACAGGGCTCTCCCCCCGACTTTTTAACCAATCATTAGATTTAAATTGAGCAGACAGATTCATCTTTGATTTAACTCCATTGTAATCAATGGGACTGCAGCAGGGATGAACCCGGAGCAATATGTTTTTGACAGTTCTTATGCAATGGCTATCCAGAATGAAGTAGATGAAACAGATTTTTTTTTGCTTATAATTTATGAAATTATTTCCCTGTCTCCAAATCCCTACATCAAGGAAATGAGTTAGTGCATAAAAAAGGATAAAGTAGGCAGCTGCAGGCCAAATACCAACTGCTGACCACAGGCTCTATACCCATAAACCCAAAACCAAAGTATTTATCTGACTCACCTGTGATCCAGAAAGAACTCCCTACTGGTGTAAGTACAGCTGGATAATTGCGTGGTTTCTCCTCAATATCACTTGCACTGTATAAAAACAATGAGGTACATTTAGTGTTTCTATAATATTAGTATCGCAAATAAGTAATTGCTGAATTTAGAAAATTACGTTCTCTGGTGATCTGTAGAAGACCTGAGAAGAATAATGATTGTTGGTCTGATCATTGCATTAGACAAGATCCGTATTTCAGCAAACTTTTAGAACCCCTGGTTGCATTTTATGCCTTTATTACATGACTGCTCCTATACACGGCCTCCTCCCTTACCTGTCTCCACTGGCACTTCTTGTGGAAAGAATAAATTGTTTATCAAAATACTTTGTAAATTAATGGAGGACTAAAGGACTCTGGCAACATGCACTGTATATGGAACTAATGAGGAAATAGGGATCATTTCTCGTACCAATCTGACAGACCCTGACTTTTTGGCACCTTGTTTTTTGGCACCTAATCCTCTTCATTTTTCTCTCTCTTTCTAGTTTTTCATTGCTTCTTTTCAGCTGACAGCTCATTGCTTATTCATTTATTCATGGGTCTTATTTTTTTGGTTTTGAGGATTCTTTATTCAATGGTAAGTTCAGAGGAATTACAGTTTGTTATTGCACACAGCCATTTCTCTGTATTAAAGCCATCAAATGATACAGAGAACTTCTGTACAGGCATGAATTTTTACCCTTATTGTGACACAGTTTTCACTCTTACATTACATTCTCCCACACAAACAAAGTTCTAGCTTCTTTTTCACTGTAGACATATAATGCCATTTTAGGTAACTGCTAATGGTTAACTACCTATATTTAAGGGAGCAGACCTCCTACTGGCTCCTATGACATGGCCACCATCAGCCAGATGATCTGACTGAAATATTAGAGTAGTACAGTGCTTTTTACTTTGAGGCCCATGGAGCCCCTGGGTCCACAATAGGTAATTAAGAGAAGTCTATTGTCAAGAAATAAGTCCATGCATCGAAAACATTTGTTAACTGCTACAACAGAGTTCTCCTCAGCTGGCAGAGTAGCCTTGGGACTACAGGTTCTCTAGGCAAAGACAGCAAAGCAGACAAATTTCAAAAAGCAAAACTAATTTCAAAGCAAGACTCACTTCAGATTAAATAGCCTTAGCAAAACATCTATTTGCTTTGTACACCTTGGCTTACATACATAAAAACAAGAGGTAAGAATCAAACAAGACAAATACCTAGCATTGCACTTAAATTGGTGGGATTACTGATCTTTGTTTACATTTGCTGTTCTGTAGCAAATCACTAGGGACATAGCAAAACAGTGCTTATCAGTACCATTATACTAAACAAAGGTGCTAGAATCAGGCCTGAAGCACATGCAAACGTTTTTCCTTTCCTCGAACATATGTATTTGCTTCTTCCCCACCCATCCAAAAAAAATATACAGATATTTGCTCCCAACGCATTTTGCTTACTGGAGATTTTTGAAAGCAGAATCAGAATTACTCTGGCAACATGCAGTCCTATCAAATATGAACAACCAAGAGAATTACTGTGGTATCATGTATTTTAATGAAAAGCTAGTTCCAAAAACCAAAAAGTTTAACTAAGTTATGAAGACATAAGCCAATAAGAAGTGAGGAGACCAACTGCGTTCATAATACACATCCAGCTTTAAAGAGAAAGAGAAAATATTACCTTTGCAAGTACATAACTGTATAACTTACAGGAAAATTAAGATTTTACAGTTCAGCCACTAGTACTTTCCAGAACATGAAGCATGAAAGCTTGAGTATTCCCCTTTTTTCAAGCAGTAAAGGTTTCAAGTTTTTACCCCGTTCATATTTGTTACCACCTTCCCAGCATTTATATTTCATTGATTTCAAAACTCAGAAAACGGTCCATCAAAATAAAACATTTTATAGATGTTACAAACTGTATTACAATCCTTCTAAATGTTCACCAAGGAAACTACAGTAATTTCCAAGTAATACAACTTTATGCTTACTTTCTGGAATTCTAGTTCTAAACATTTTTTTCTGTGTAGTGATTCAGTATGATCTGGTAGTAGTACACTCTAGAGTATTCATTCTTCTTACGTGAAGAAAGCAGAGTTAGAGATGGTAACTAAGACTAGCATGAATTCAAGGGTCTAAGCAAAACTAAGATATAGGATGTCTGTTACTTAAGAAGAAAAATCTGCATTAAAGTGCCCCTTTGAATATTACTAATATTAGTAAGAAAGTTTTCAACCCAAGCATTATAAGCATATATATAAGCATTTTTTTTCTAATCTTTCAACAGATGAAAAACAAAGAGCATTTTAAGGAGAGAAACTTGCGTCAGGTCTTATATCCAGGAAAAAAACTTGCTGGATTACTGTCAGCCTCATAGAGTAACATTAACAGCTTGCCTTGAAACTTGAAGTGGTCCATTAATTTTTAGATCTTTCTTCTTCTCTAGCTTTGAATTTCTACCTTTTTGTCTACCAAAATAGCCAAATTGATTTGTAATTGCAAGAATGTTATTCTCCATGTGTTTATTATGTATGCAAAGAATCAGTTTCAAAACAAAGTAGGGCACTGCATTCAAACTGAAAAGATGCTGTCCATATAATGAGTTAATCAATTCACAGACATATTATAGAGTTCTAAGTTGAAATAATAAATAAAATTAGTCTATTTAGTACTCTTTAAAATGTTTTTCAGTTCTGCGGGGTGACTGGCTGCTGTTCAGTGAAATCTCTCTGCTGCTCTGGAGCCCCCTGCCGTAACGTGAATCCGTACCTTGCCGATGCCAAGGCGACAGGGGTGGCTGCCTTTGCCTGGCCCCTTCGTCTGGAAGAGCTAGCTAATTAAGTCTGCAGCTGGGAATGGTGCACAGCTCTCAGATGGACATAACATCTTGTGCTCTGAATATTCCCTCTTCATTTTTCCCCAATGCTAGAACCTTATCTCAGTCTCTCACCCAAACCAAACGATGTTCCTAAAGCAAGTTTTAAATTCCTTTGGGAAGGAAGTAGTAAAATGGAGAGTCAGAAAAGAGTCTTTTATACAAAACCAAAAAAAAAAAAAGGATTTAAAATATTCAAGTATGTAACCATCATAGTAATCAAATTAATATCCAACACAGAATCTGGAAATGGGTTTGTTGTGAGAAACTGCCCCATTAGCTGGTGAGCAGCCACAACAAAGATGGAAAAACCAAGTACAAGTAAAAGGAATCATCCAAACACAGAATCCGAGAACTATTCAGTGAAAGCATTTTACCACCTCTAATACGATGAAATGTCCAGCTTGCAAATACATTGTCCAAATAGTGGGGGGAAAAAAGTTAGTTACACTTTCAACTCACGTCCAAACGAACAGTTGGATGGCACTGAACTCTGAAATGGGAGAATCTGGATTGTGTTTGCAGTGCTGTGTCTGACTTGTTATGAAATCTGAAGGGGTCACTACTTGACTCTGTGCCTCAGTATCCTTCGTTCTTATTCTTGACTCTGGTGAGCTACAGGAGGAATGGAACAGTTCTCACAGTGGACACATCTATGCCAAAATCAGAAGAGTAACAGAGGGAGGGGTGTCAGTGAAAACACTCCCAGACTATCTTTACTCTCACTGGCCTGCTCAGCTATCCTAGCGAGATGTTAGTTGCCCCAACAAGCACTCAGGATGTCTCGCAGATTTTTGCATCCTGTGCTGTAGCCCATGTTTCCTGTCAAAGTCCCTTGATAAAGTTTCTTTCGGCTGTGTCTGCCAGTCCTTCACTCCCACCACTTAATTACAGTGTGCAATAGGTGACACAGGTCACAACAGGTTGTACAGGTGGCACCTGGATCTCAACTGGATCTCTTAGGTACCGCTTTACAACACATAAAACTAGGTGCTGCTGAGATACAAGCAACTTTCTTGCACTGATGGTTTGTTGATGAACTAGCCCTGCTTTTCTTCAAATTTGGTGTTTAGAAGCATTTCCTGCAATTCTGAGCAATTCACACCCCCTCTGCCTAGAGTGTAGATCCCTGCAGTTAGTGTACTGAGCAGTCAAAGAGCCAGTCCGTGCCCTCCACACCAGTCCCTGCAGCACAGGCACATACCCGTACGGTGCCAGGTGTATTGCCTCCTTGTGCAAGCACTGCAACAGCCGCTGCACGGGTGGTTGGTTAATGCCAACGACATGATGCATATTTCCTGTGCTGAGGGGAACTGCATCTTTCAGGAATTGTATCAGGCTCTGGCAAAAAAATAATACAGCCAGGGAGAACATACTTCAATATGAGTGAGCTAATTATAATTTTGGCTCCCAAAGCTTTCTAACAGCCAAAATATAAAGTCCAGCTGGCATGTCCTTCCGCCTGTCTGAAGGAAATAATCCCAATTTATAGCATAATCAAAAATCATGTTTCCATATTTTGGGGGTTTTATAAGTTACTGCCAATACATCAGCCTATGGAAAAGCCTCAGATTGCTTTCCAAGTGATGGAGTGCCAGGAAGAAAAAGTTTCAAGGTATACACATTTTACTGCCTCTACACTGGTTTCAAAAGCACACAGGATTGCCTGGCTGCAAGTGAGGGGAAAAGAAATATCAGTCAAGTAAGGACTTTGTGAATCACATAGCCCTCTGCAATTAAGGGGCCATTGTTAATTTGCAGATTGTCATAAATCCATTGGAGAATTTGAGACAATTCAAAAACCAATTACAATAGAATGAAGAGGGGATTGGGCAATCAGCAGAAATTAAATCCAGCCCACAGAAACAAAACGTTGCAAGAAACCAGCCCTGAAATACGCTGGGAGAATAGAAGGCATATGGAACCGAGCGACTGCACACATATAGTCTTTTAAAGACCAAAGTTACTTGGCATGAAGGCGGAGGGTGTTGCATAGCTCTGAACACTGTTTTGCTAAGTACATCAGGTCTTCTTTGTTTCAGTCGATTATACACTAAAAACGTTGAAACTACCACAGATGTACAGGAAAGCAGCTGTATGGTTTTCACTCACTATACCTGTAGTAATAAATAAATAAATATCTCTCAGAAAAATACTACAGCACTACTTGCCCTGAAATAGCATTTCAGTATGCACCTGCAAGGGCAGATAAATTTTTCTACATCTCATAACCAAAACACTGCACCACAAATAGCAGTTTGCAATGATCAAAACAGCATTCATATGTCTATTTTTAAGTGATGTTTCTTTAGAGATATAATTACAATTTTGATTACTTGTGCACCGATGTAAACTAAATGAAACATATTTGAGGTTTTATTGAAAAAATGTAAGGGACCAATCCTACAGACTTTATTAAAATGAGCAAGTCTTAAATAATCAACAACATAGACTTCAGCATGGCTCTTCATGTATGTGAGAAGTTTATGTAGTAACCCTAAATGACTTAAAGCCTAGACATGAGATCTTGATTAGCAACCTTGCAAACCAAGGATAGGAAACCACATTTACACTTCGGCTGATAGTCATCTTGTGGGATCCGTGGTACCTGAAGTGTTGTGAAGCTTCACATTGGTTCAGGTTCTGAGATTGGAAGTCGAATAGGGTACACCGCCTGCCTCCTATGGTGGATTGTGACTTGAATGCAATTTTCTTCACCACACTCATCCACTCCACATTTGTATGCTCAGGTATTCACATTCCTTCAGTTTAAGTCAATGCTTGTCCAAGCCATCCTGTCTAACACCAGAACCTAGAAGAAACTGCTAGTTTCAGCAATTTCTGCAATTGCAGAAATTCTGCAACCTTTCAGTAGTTCAGAAATGTGCAAACTTAAAGCATGCTTTGGATGGCAATAAAGGCAGAATGGAAAGCTGCCTCTACACACTGTCTGCTACTTCAGCTTTTGGCCTTTATAACACCAAACCCTTCAACTGTTCCCTGTGCCTCTCCTCAGTGTGCATTACATAATCACACTATAAAGGGTGTAGTTTGAAGTACCAGTATTTTTTGACCTCCTAGTTCTTTGCTATATTATCACGACATATATTTCTCTTATAACAGTGAACCACCTACCAGCCTCCCAGTACTAATACCTAGTTATTTACTAGCAACTACAGCCAGAACCCTGATTTTCCCTCAGGATCCCTGAGGATTTTCTCTCTTATCAGTTAAATACAAAATTCCATACATCTTTATACCTTGACTGTCTGGGTATCTTAACTACATGTCCTTTTGAGATAACATTTCCTTGGTAGGGGATCAAGTTTGCGGCCAACCAAAGCTGAGGAATAACATGCATTCAGGGACAGTAATCATATAGCAAATGTACTGATAAGATTACACAAGTGAGGGCTACCAGCACCATGTAGCAGTGAAAATAACCTCCAGCATCCAGAGGAAGAAAACACCAGGCCACTGAGTCACGTGTTTGGGGGTAGCGGTGAGGATAGGGAAGACAGAATATTCAAAAAGCCATCATTATGACGTGGTAGGAAGGAATGGACTGGTTTCCATACAGAAAACAGCACTGACTGGAGCAACCACCCCTAGCACATCAGAGGTCTTAACTCAGATGAGCTCCTGAGGGAGGATGCAGTTCTCCAGGTCTGGGGCTGCAGGGATTGCCGGGGTCCTCTCCCTGGGGCTGGGGCAGGCGGAGGCAGTGTCCTTGCCCGCAGCAGTGAGCGAGCAGCATGGCTGGCACTGAAGACAACCCACACCATCCTGGACTGTATTAACAGCGTAATCTGCAGATTGAGGGAAGGGAATAGAGACCCATCACTTGTTAGACCACATCTATAATATTGTATTTGGGTTTGGGATCTCTACCACTAGAAAGACACTGGTAAACTGGTGAGCCACCAACATGGTCAGGGACAGAAAATATATATATATATGTGTGTGTGTATATTCTATTTCATATATATATATTAAAAAAAAAAAAAAAATCCATGGAGGGTAACTAACTGCATAGAAACCGCCATAGGCATTTCTTGACTCACAAGTGGCGTAGGCTAGAAAAACATATAGGTGATATATTTGATGTATATTTTCATATTTTTCTCTAGGTGGGGTTTTGGGATTTTTTTTTTAGAAATAGGATGCTGGGCTAGACAGACCTTTAGTGTGATTCAATACAAAAGTTTTTATAAAGATTATTTTCAACTGTTTCAGTAACTTGCTAAGTTTACTATCTCAAATATCCACAGAGCGTAACTGAAAAGAATCCCAATAATTTAGAGGGGATTGGATTAGCTCCTGTTTTCCATAAGGAAAGTATGAGGTTCAGGAGGCTGGAAGACAAGATGAGCCATAAGAGAATCAATCTGCAGAGATGGTCCACAAAAGTCTGAGAACTACCAAATCACTAAGTACTCAAAATTGTGTGCAAAATATGAATAAAATATTGATTTCATTAAAAATGTTAAGGACTACTTAATTCAACAACATTTTATATGTTTGCATATTTATTTCCAAATTTGCATATCTGTTTGCATATATCTTGTAAAGCTGAACGTTAATTATACTTTAAAATCATGTATAAATTGTAACCAAGAATGTTGTATGAGTTTTTGAAATAAGAGACACACTCAAGTACCATTAATTATAAACTGCCATTTAAAGCACACTGAAGCAGACCTCATATTGAAAAAATATTGAGCCCTTGACAAATAAAAAAGGCAGCAAGAGTTATTAACTGGTCTAGCTGATTAAATGCCGTCTCCTACAAGCATAGCACAGATATTTTTTTCTCTTTCTCCCTCCAGAGCATGACTTACTTTTACTCAGAAGAGATACATGACAATTTGCTGGCCAAGACAAATACTGCTATATACTGCAAGTATTACACACTGGTTTATAATCTCTGTTCAGGGCAATTCTCTTTTTGACGTTTTCTTCATATAGAAATGACAGGCAGTAACAAGTAATGAGAGACAAAAAAAACTTCATGGGTTACTTTAATGGACTTGTGTCAAATGAGGTGAGTTGAAGTGATTTTATCACATGCTAATTAGATTTGTGAAATGATTCTGAGTAATTTAAAAAGCATTTTCACAAGGTCAAATCTCAAGCAGCTTCCAAAAACCTAGACTTGCTAAGTATACAAGATATGATGATCTGACTATCACTTAAAGTGGCAATTAGAGACAGTCAAATTTCTAATAGTTTTAGATATAAATCCAAGGTCAGGTATCCCAGTAACCATTAAGAGCCAGGAGTTTCCTAAAAATCTGTTCCTTAAGAATATTGCAAAAGTATTATTTGCTCTTGTTAATTTTGAGAAGATGTGTAGAAGATCCATTAATACTGAAAGAGCAAAATTCAAACTTACACCTTGGATAGAGAAGGCTTGGCAAGTTTATTAGTGCAAATCAGTGTTGCTGCCCTTAACAGTTACCTCTCTCTGCGAACGGTAAAAATCCACACCTCTCTCTAGTCACTCCAAACCCGACATCTTAATTTACATGAACAATGAAGCTGAGTTTGCATTAATCCATCAGGTTGGAAACTTTATAAGCAGAGACACAAACTCACGTATCTTGTTCTGCTAGCTTTGCCTCAGGGGTGGTAACTTCCGTGCAAGGAGCAGAATGACAGCGAAGTCTCAAACTACTGCATGCACTATGCAAATAGGAGCACCTCCATCAGCTTTAGTGATGTTGCACATACAGATTGAATTCGGCATGCACAGGTCTGGCCTAACATTAGAATGTTATCATCAGCCATTCACGCTCCTTGGTCAAGGAAGGGAACTTTCTTTAAATCTATGGAAACTTCTCTACGTGATCTGTATTTCCCATTAGAAATATAGACACCACAGCGAGAGGGAGAGCCAAGAGATGCGCCACGGAAATACAGCTCTGTGGTTACCACTGTGTTAAAGTTTGATTACAGGAAAATAGCCAAAGAGCAGCCACCTTCTACACATAAAACTCTCATTTAATTCTGTCTTCTGTGAGACACCTATTCTCCCCACACATCCTTTCTTCTTCAGCCCACACTTGAGACTAAGCGAGTGGTTCCATTAGAGGACAGACATACTCTAGCACAGAGGACTATGGTTAACATTTACCCTTGCTTCTACCACCATGCAACCACTGTTCACATCTGCACAGTTTGTAAATTTTAATAGCTATGGATTCATGGTATACTACATCAGTGGTAAAAAATCAGGGCCAATTTTCTTGCTCTCTGCAGGAAAAGAATGTGAAATCTCATGAGTTTTGACTTTCAATTTTTCAAGATTTTCTAGTTGTTCTGGCTTTTCTTTCCCTTTTCACAAAATAAGTCTGCAGAAGGAAAGAAATGCCCTAATTCCTGTGATCTTTCATAAAATCACATGCCAACACTTCTAACAGTAACTGATTTTTGGCCTTGGTTCTTTCTCCTGTATCAGCCATGTAAGTATTTTTAAAAAAACAAAAACAAAAACAACCCCCCCAAAAAAACTCAAAAACCGCAAAAAACACAAATGGACAAAGTGAACTTTTATCAACATGGCTCTGAGTTATCAGTGAATATTAATTAACCTGTTTAGATCCTGCAGTCAGCTATATTTATACATACATGTGTGCAAAGTAAAGCAAGGTACTGAAGTGTAGAGCTTAGAGAACTTAGTTCTTAAAACTAGCAACCAGTATAGTATTAAGCACGGCTATATAGAGCAAAAAACTTCCACCATGGTTAAAAATGTAATGACTCAGCTACCAGCCATGTGATGCTTTTCTTCCAATGCCCATGTCCTTCACCCACAACTGTGGAACATTTATATGGAAACAGGGAAAAGGAAAAGGGTTCTGCTTCTTGAAACTAAGACATTCCTACAGATAGGAGAGAAAAGAGGAACCTGACAGGATCCTGTAAATTTCACGGCTGTAGTTTTCCATTCTAATGAGGATCCATAGAGAATGAATTACTACAGCACTGTACAGGCAACAAATAGTTCTTCCTCCTGATAGATTACACTCTAATAGCAACAAAATGTCATGGTTGAGGCACTAATGAGTATTAGATAACCCATCTGTTTGTAATAGGAGCATTCTGTAGTTCCTGTAATAGAAGGACATCATACTGATATTTTGTTACAGAAGGGTCTAGAACTAGATTTTTGGAAGAATTGGGATCCAGACGCAGGTCTTTGTTGTGAAAGTGCTAACTGCAGGGACAAGCCAAAATCCTGCCTCGGTGCTATGCACTCCTCAAACTCTGGTAGACTTTAGGTACGTAAGTATAGAATCCACTTCTTTTGCTGAGCTTTCACGATTATAGTTATCTATTTAGGTAAACATGGAAGTAATATGGCAGAATGATTTAAAAAGATTGCAACATGTGCTAAACTAATGTAGCTCAAACTTTAACTTCCTCTGTTCCTTTATTATGGTTTGCTACTTTGACACAAAGCAGCAATTGTATCAAATTTGGGACTCAGTAACTAATGAGTAGGTTGTAGTGGTATCAGTTAATAATAGTTCAGAAATGCTAAAAGAGCAATTCATAGTTTGTATCATCTTTGTTTAATTTTAGTGAAGGTAGGTAAGTCTTTAAGGTCTGATAATAATCATTGTAGTTTGGCATATCCAAGACTTGCAAGACTAACAGCGGCAAGCTACTGTCTAACTAAAATCTTTTTCTTGATTTTTCAAGACTAATTATCCTCTCAAGTGTTTTAGCAGCAAATAAGTTTCTTAGCTGAAAGTAGCGTATCTGCAGCCATCACTTCTTCATTTATGCAAAAAGTACAAATACCAGTGTGGTAGTCGGTGATTTTCATATGCAGCATGCCTTAGATGACTGCTTTAAAGTATGAAGCAAAAAGTGGAAGACCTGATAAATGTACTAACTCCTTACTATTTAGCAGTCTAATTTTCAGTGTGATTCCCAATCAGTGAAAGAAATGGAGACAGAGCAGAGAGAAATGTAATTTTCTCCTTTTTCAAATTCGAATAAAGAATAATTAATATGGAAAAAATTCCCATGAGAAGGGAATTTTTAGGACGACTGCCGTACCTTGTCATTGTAGTCTTATCAACAGACCATATTCTGATCACATTTCATGAAGATCACATGCAAAAGTAAGCTTCAAATTTTACAGGACATTTTGGTCTCATTGATATTTGTAAAAAAAGGCTGTACTTATTGCAAATACACTTTTAAACCATTAAAATGTTAGGTAGCTGTGGTTAGAAATGAGCTGCTATGCTGTGCTTTCAGGTACTCTACAATGTGTGTCTCCTAGTCTTGGTTCCTCTAAAGGTGCAAAAAAGGCCATGGGTCTTAAAACATAGCCCATCAACTTTTGGACTAGCCTGCTGGCTGCAGTTGTAGCCATGATAAAAAGAGATCTCAGGCAGAGTTTTCTGCATTGCTTCCATTCTACAAGGAGCTCTCTGAACATAAGAGTGATCCACAAAGGAAAACATAGGGGTTGTGCTCTTTTGCTGGTTTTATGTATTTTACAGAATGCCAAGATGATGTTGTCTTACAAGATGCTTAAAAGCTTTTTTTTTTCCCCGCTTTTTGAAATATGAGGGAGACCAGGCTTTGCCCAGTGCTAATTGCAGGGGATGGAAGTGCTGAACCTTTGTCAATTTTTTTTTTCTCAGAACTGTTGCTGCTTAGTATTTGAGGCATACTGAATATACTTTTGTTATGCTTGTTATAAACTTGAAGATGGCATTTTATGTAGTGTTATCAATTACTCCTGCTCAGCTCTGTGAATTCTGCCTGGAGAAATATAAGGATATAATATATAGACAGTTTGTGGTGACAGTCCACCTTTTCATGCACTCTCACATGCACAGAAAGCACTAAAACAACAAAAAACTCATTCGATAATGTCAGGAAAGATAGTCTTGATTTTTGCAACTATCAGGCTAATCTAAGTGTGAAAATACTACTTCATCCTCAAACACCCTGTTCTATGATGTGTAAGCAGTGATGTCAGCATTGCAAAGGAAGGGCTGTATGAACACTGTAATAATCCTATCACCTGCTTTCTAGCTAAGTGTCACTTTTTCAGTGGTCGTAGAAACTCTAACAGCAGAGCCTGTCCAAAAGTCAGTAGCAATCACCTGATATGCTTAACTTTGTATAGCTTTGGGGTTTTTAAACAAAGTAGGTATTTCATTCTAACATGAAATTAAAATGAGGCTTATGGCAAGAGTGAGAACATGAGCAATAGGAACCATTTGCGAGTTGGATATGATAAAACTTTTGCTGAATGTTTGCAGAGTTGGCAGACTCTGAGAAACTCCTGTGGACAGATCTACTCTGAGCAATCTGATCAAGGAAGGGGCAGAACCAATGCCATTGTGTCTATATAATAGAACAAAGTCTTTACGTAGAAAGAGGCTTTCCCTCTTTTCCTTCCCAATATTGAAAGGTCCAGTTTGACAAAGATAAAACCAATGCTACTGGCTTATTCAAAGATCAGTGAGTTGTACTAATAGAAAAGGCAGAGTCCTCTTGCTTTGAGAAGTGCTGTGCACTATATGACACCGGAGAAAGCACAGAGCTCAATGACACTTTCTCTTGTAGGATCGCTTAATTTGGCTCTGAAATACAAATGCATTTATGGCTTTGTAATCTAGTTTTGAGACAAGTTTTGCAAGCTAACTGTACACACAGGTTCATATTTCCAAATGTTGTACCAACCTAATTAAAAGAAACAAAAAATGAAGATTGCTTCCTTAATGCAAGCTACTTTTCTAAAAGGATCAGTATATGAACATAAATGTATCCACAGATATCCAGCTGTATCTATCCTTAGAGTAACTGGTTGGCTGAGTTGAAACCAACAAACAAGGAACTCTGAATGTGGGATTTCCACCAGCCGTATATTGGAATCCCCTGGAAACCTTTGTCTTCGTCATGTTCTGAAAATTATTTCAGCTAGGGGGCGTTCAACTAACATTTTTTACATGGCTGCACTTCTGACATTAACCTGTTAACAGCAGATGTGAAAGAAGCCTCCTGATGAGAACTATAAGAGAAAAATCCTAGTATTCTGTGCTGGTTTTAAATTTCTCCATTACTCTGTATTCAAGGGCCTCAAACTCCACTGTGAAGTTGTAGCAACACAAGCAAATAAGTATTAGTATCTCATACAGAAACGTGCCTGCCATTTGTTCATGCTATAGCCATACTACGAGCACTCTAATACATGGATACCCCCAAAGTTCTCCTATTGTGAATGTGACAGTGATTTGCATTATACCAATACAACGAAGCCATAATCCACGGAACAGATTACAGCAGCAATTTTGCCAGTATAACTTAATGTACACAAAAGTTCTACTGGCATAAACCAGAGATCATACCTCATGCTACCCCAGCTTTCCTACTTGTTACAAGTGACAGCAGTAGCATAACTATAAATATTTACCAATGCAACTATTTTAGTTTGAGATATTACATTTGGGGTATTTACGAGGGCAAAAGCTTCATATCAGTTAAAGCTTGGCTTCCCTGACCACGACGTGTCACCTTGCTGCTTAAGTTTCCTTGGTGGAAGGAAGTCAGAAGCAGTTTCACCACATGTCCACCCACCAGGCTCTGCAAGAACAGAACATTTATTCCTGCCTCTTCAACACAGGCAAGATGAGTGCATCAGCACCTTTTAACTGGCTGAAATAAGGGACCCAGAGTTCACAGTGTTGGACCCTTTCTAAGCATGTGTAACACGGACAATCAACAAACAAGACAAATATAGGTCTATAAGCATGGGTTGGATAAGCGTAGCTAGGCACTGAGGTAAAGCTAGTTAAATACACATATTTGCCTACAGAAACTGTAAACTCTTTAATACTGATAATTCTCTGTCTGGCATGTCATAGGCTTAGCTGACTCTGTGTTGTGGCAGGGGGTCTGGTTAAGAGAATGCTGCGATACACCTTCAGTCCGTATCGTAAGAGGTTTCTTTTGCTGCCACCTGCCCCTCTGCGGATGAAGAACACAGGAAAACACACATTGCAGCAGGTGACTCATAATATTAGTAGACGCCCTGTATTAAATTTTATATATATGAGAATTTCCATAATTTCATGGATGCCACTTTAAGAAACAAAATACGCTGAACTTTCATTGTGCTGTGGGAAGCAAAGCTGAACAGCACATCAGCAGTTACGGTATTACATATGGACTTTTGCTTCCTCCTGGGAGTTGTTTTCCTTAGAAACAAAGCTGATTCCTTTTTTCCACTTTGCTGATAGCTCTGTTCCTGCATAGTTTGTACTACCGTAGGAACTATTGTGCACCTTCCCTCTCCCCCCCACCACTGCATACCCACACACTTCCTCTTTTCCAGAACAAAAGCCTTTTCCAATTATTTAGGGAATTTCACAAAATTATATTCCATATCCTTATATAGTGGTAAAAATTATGAAAGAATTCGTTCCAAAACATACTTTCAATAGGGAAAGTATAATTGTTACCCAGGAGCTATGTCCCTACCAACTTTGTATTTGATCTTAAAACAGTCATGAGGGAAAAGCTTTTGGGGAAGATCGGCTCCCATACCCAGTTCTGGTTGCACTACCTGGGGTGAAAACAATTTGATTTCAGAGGATTACTTATGCAAGGATTCCAGAATCAAAACTTACTATAAATTCTGGTTACCTTCAGATATTCCCAGTTACTGTCGTATGGAACTACCATTTGGGATTTAGTTCACAGTCTGCAAGCAGTAACGATAGAAAATCAAGACAGGACAGGTTACTACAGCGTAGCTATCAGACTCCTTGAAAACACGCTCTATAACCTTTAGAAAAACAAGCTTCCAATAAACACAAGAAGCAGGTTCCAGTCTATGATCAAGAATTCTCTGATCTCTTAACCCTGGTTCACAGGCTAACGAGACTACTTTGAGAAAACTGTCTTTAAGTGTCTCCCCTTTATCCTTTACCAGAATTCTGCAGGCTGTATGGCTCATTACATGTTTCTCATAATACTGACTAGCCCCTGCCATAATCTGTCTCCTTGCTGCCCGAGTGCAGAAACTCCTCACATCAAATTAAAGGGCCAGAAGCACAGGACATTTCAAGAAGGACAAGGAGGTGGCAAAGCTTACCGACTCTACAAGGAGCAATCGTTATACTTTCTTAAGGGAAGTATTTCATCTACTCAGGAAGTCTGGAAGATGTGCTTCCTAGAAGGTGGTTCAGTGCTAACAGAGGTGCTAATATAAACCATATATAAGACTAATGTTATAATTTTAAAATTAAGAGATATATGGCCAATCTTTCAGCCTTTCCCCTCTCCCAAAGTCAGTAAGTATTTTATTGTTTTTAAAGCTTTGCGTTGACACAGTGCCGACCAAAGGCAAACACTACAAAATACAACCACAGACCCAGCACGTCATTTTGCACAACAAAAATAGAATGGGGAAGAAGTGCTACAATGCCATGCAAAACATTTCCAGGCCTAATTAAAAAAGAAAAAAGATGACAATTTTAGACTGAGTGAATTCTCCTTATCCTAGAAAAAGGAATGGATTCAGACTGGATGAAAAACAGCGCCACACAGTATTATATGAAAAAAAATGCTTTAGCTAAACTCCGTAGCATTCTGTAAATGAAGATTGAATGAAGAATTGCAAGCACCTGAACACTGAAAATTACTGTCTTTTGTTACAATCCTTAAGAAAATAGCACCTGAAACTGGAAGCAGAATTTTTTTGGAACATCTTATGAACTATTAACTTGGTTTAGAACAAGAGTGGAGTACTTGAGATGAGGGAGTCGTGGGGCACTGTACTATAAAACACACACAGAGCCACAAACTGATCTGCGATTAGCACAAGGCAGTGGAGCAGCCCTTGATAATCAAGCCTCAGCACAGGATCAGACGAAGACCAGAGCTCTTCTTGCCAGTAGCAACCTTATTAGGCAAAGCACCACCATTTCCCCCATTTCTAAATTTAAAAAAAAATATATATTTTTATTGATTTTGCCTTTCTCTTTGAAGAATAAGTTTTCAAACAGCATGGTGGAGCTTAATCAGTGCTCACTGTAAGCCTAGTCCAACTTTCAGTGAATTCAACAAAAGGATTTTCCTTTTACATTAATGGAGCTGTAGTAGGCCTCACTGGGCCAAGTTTACAGAGAGTACCTCCCTGTAAATGTAGTCAAGTTGAAAACAACTTGCCTGGAAAGCTGCCCGGCGGAAAAGGACCTGGGGGTGCTGGTTGACAGCTGGCTGAACATGAGCCAGCAGTGTGCCCAGGTGGCCAAGAAGGCCAACAGCATCCTGGCTTGTATCAGAAATGGCGTGGCCAGCAGGACCACAGAAGTGATCGTGCCCTCGTACTCAGCACTGGTGAGGCCGCACCTCAAATACTGGGTTCAGTTTTGGGCCCCTCACTACAAGAAAGACATTGAGGTGCTGGAGTGTGTCCAGAGAAGGGCAACGAAGCTGGTGAAGGGTCTGGAGCACAAGCCCTATGAGGAGCAGCTGAGGGAGCTGGGGTTGTTTAGTCTGGAGAAGAGAAGGCTGAGGGGAGACCTTATCGCTCTCTACAACTACCTGAAAGGAGGTTGTAGTGAGGTGGGGGTTGGTCTCTTCTCCCAAGTAACAAGTGATAGGATGAGAGGAAACAGCCTCGAGTTGCACCACGGGAGGTTTAGATTGGATATTAGGAAAAATTTCTTTACTGAAAGAATGGTCAAGCATTGGAACAGGCTGCCCAGAGAGGTGGTGGAGTCCCCATCCCTGGAGGTGTTCAAAAAACGTGTAGACGTGGCACTTCGGGACACGGTTTAGTAGGCATGGTGGTGTTGGGCTGACAGTTGGACTAGATGATCTTTTCCAACCTTAATGATTCGATTCTATTCTATTCAATGGCACTGCTCATAAAGTAATGATAATTTTGTGCAAGTAATGCTCATAAGAAGGAAGGTGTTCAGGATACAGCCCTATTGATAGCTTTTGTGGCACAAAATCACCTTGGCAAAAAAGAATAAGGCTACATATACTGAAGTTTAAAAAAAGAGGAAAATATACTTTGCTATATAACAGACAAAACTAGCGAGTGTCTTTGGATACTTCCTTATCACACAAACCTCAAAATATCACGGAAAAATTCACTCAGCAGTTTCAATCATCCATCCAGCATGAAAATAAGGGTTATTCATTTCATAACAATTTGTGATGGTTCTGAAACAATAAAGAAAACATGCAAATTACACCGATACAATAAAGACTTGATTATGCAACTGCTTTGCCTACTTCACTGCAGCAATAAGCAAGCAAATAGAGACTGAATAGAACACAATTTAGCAATCTTATACTGCAAAAGAATATTCACTTGTGTTACTGGTTCAGCTACTTAAAATAAATAATTTTGGTAAATCATTATCATTAGAGGACCTTATTTAATGAATTTTCACAAGCTACATCACAATGATCCTGAGATTAGTTTCATCGTGTTTGTGCTCCACTTTCAGATTTTCAAGACAGAATTGTTTTGCCCTCAAAAGATGGCAGAATACTTTTTAGAAAACATGTTCAATGAATTTTTAAGGGGTCAGCATTCCATTTTTCAGAATTAATATTTTGAAATAATCTTTCCTAAGTACTTTCTAAGTGAGAATACTTAAGCATATTAGAATTTACAAGTATATTTTAACCTTGTTAGAGCCAATGGAAGGTAAGCACAGGCTTCAGGCTCAAATGTGTTTTTTTTTTCCTGAATCAGGATATTCCACTGTATTTTAGATGAAGACAGAATAACGCTGATAATTATATTTCAGGCAGCTTTCAGAATGTACATACAAGATATTCTATACAAAACATGGCATTATAATATGCTAATAAACTCAGTTATTTCTTTTTTCCTGCTGTGGCAAGAAAAGACATTAACAATGCTGTTTATGGGGATGATAAGAGGAAAAAGGTACCTTCTATTCACCTACATGAAATCTCAATTTAAGAGAAGGCTTCTCTTCCCTGGTTCCTTCTCCTCAGAGCCACGGACCTTCTCACACCACTGTGGGTGAGAATCCACATTTAAAATTTGATTCATTAATGCTGCTTGAAACATCATTAACTCATCCTTCATGCTTTATGAGCTGTGTCAGAAGGGGTCACAGAGTACTGGTGCTGGCCAGCAGCCAGTGGCAGCATGGCGAGCAGCCAGCCATTCTGCTATGGACTGGAGGGGGTTCCTGAGAGAATTTTAGAGTTCTTCCGTATTTCCACCTCTATTACAGCCCAAGATCTCCTGCAGAGTTTGCATGTACAGCCTATGGACACAAAAGGCTATGCTCCTCTTGCTGTATTTTTATGTTGTTGACTAACAGTTATTTGTTCACTGAATGCTTTCCTAAAGTAACCAAATCAGCAGTAAGATTTTTATACAGTTTCATGTAGCTTAAAAGAACTTCTTTTGGCCAAATCATAGCCACACATGACTTTGCAGAATTGATAATTTAAAGTAATTCCTGCTTCCCTTGCAAGCTGAGAAAAACAAATATAGGAATTAACTATCTTGTCCAAGTTCCCTTTTTAGGAGGAAAATAATCTTCTTTGTCACAGTTTCCTGTACTTTAACATTCTTACCAATGAATTACCGGATTTGGTCCTGAAGCATTCTGTAGCAAGATTTGGAACAATATTTGTACATACCTTATGAAATGAAACCAAGTTACACGTGGCTTCCAAGAAAATAAATTAGGCAGAGCTTGTATATAAGAGAAATAGGCAGTATGGGTTATGGAGAAAAAAAATGCAGTTTGCCATGGTACAACAGAAGTAGGCAGTATCACCAATACATCATTCTCTCATGCATATTTATAAAGATCCATATGTAAAAGCTCCCACCCACAAATGCACAACACACAAAAATGCATAGTTCTTTGGGAAATGGACTTTGTATAATCTGATAGAAAAACTTTACTGCGGCATACTTGAAAATAGATTGAAAATTATTGCCCCACTTTGAACATTTCCTGAAATGCACTGTAATGTCAGGACAAAGCTGACAGCATCAATCAGGAATCTTCAGAGATGCTTCGTGCGATTTTTCAGAGAGATGAGAAAGCAACAAAGTGACTGGACCAAGCAATTCCAGATACTTACTGCACATTAATCAATTTGAAATGAACTCCTTTTGTCTGCAGCTGTAATGGTTTAGAAGACATTTCCTAAACAAATAGATAATATTTTCTTTTCTATTACAACTGATCAAACTCTGAGACTTAAATAAGAATTTAAAAAAACCCACCAAACAATAGCAGTATTTTTTTATTAAAGAGCATGCTTACAAATGTGAAATCATGGCTATAGAAGCTCAAATAAAGCTTATTTTTTAAATTCTATCTGACCTTGGATTTGACAAAACTGTTTATGGGTCAAGATTATGAAAGGGCTTCCATTACATGAAGTTATTTAAGTATTGTTCAGACTGGTTTTCAGGATGAAATACTAGCTGAAGTTTGTATTTACTTCATGCGCAATCACTTTAACCTTGCCATTTGCACAGCAGATGTCTTCTTCACAAGACTACAGAAGCTATTGACTATAAATCTTGATAAGATAAGCTGTTCATTCCTTGCTTGTCAGACCGCTCTAAAAAGTCGCATAAAAGAAAACAATTACTGAACTGAGGCAAATCTACATGCTGATCCTAGAGTTCTTATGGGGACTTCAATAGGACTTCTGTCCAAGTAAAAACAGCAGAATTAGAACCATTGTAAGACAGTCATTACACAGAATTCAATTCACTTGTGAAATTTAATTTGTATGAATCGCAAAACTGCAGTTACTATTTATTCTAATTGGCACCATTTCTGAAATCTCAATAGTTAAAAAGAAGATGAAATGAGCGTAATAATTCAGCTACCTCCTTTATCCTTCCATCTACCCATTCAGTCATCAGTGACACAGTGTGTGGCTAAAGCAGGAGTGAGAAAGTTGTATTCCCCATCCTATGAGGGAAGAGAGTGGCCAAGACTGCCAACTCAATAGTTTAAATTAACAAAAGCCTCCACTGAGTGCTTTCCACTATCTCTGGAAATAGTTTTGGAAAGCAGGTTCCATCCATCTTTCTGCTTTACTGAGTTGATTAAGGAAGTTTGTTCCACTTACAAAAATGACACCAAATCAACAAAAGAAGAAGGATTGAGGGCTCAGACCTCCTGTTAAGAGCAGAAAGGTATGAAAAATACAGAGCAGATGGTATTTTGCGCACATGTGTGTGTTCACAATAATGGTTAAAAAAAAAAACTAGATGAGGTGGACTACCCTGCAGAGATGGGAAAATTGTTCCTTCATTTGGAGACTTATTAACGTGCTCAGGGCAAAGTTTCTAATTGATCCCCCAAAAGTTTGGCATTTCTAAATTTAAATTAGTTGCCTTCAGAGAACTCACTATAAGGACAAAAGTCTTATCTTCCTAATCTCTGTCCAAAAGGTGAAACAGAAAATCACCACTCCTGTTCTTTTAATTGTCTTCTACAAATGAACTTTCTAGAAATACAAACCTGATTCTCCCTTAACTTATGTGATGCTAATGAGCTGCTCCTGAACTTTCTGAAGTTGATAAGCAGTCAGGCTATTTTCTAGGGCAAAATTGACTTTCTGTGGGATAGTAACTCACTAATGCTAAGTATCAAAAGATGCATTGTGATTGAAGTTCTTTTTTTATAGGATTCCATGCTTTGGCATACAATATTCTACAGCCTTTAGATATCTGGAAATCTCAGAACAAACAGGAAAGTTATCTGCAACCCTACCTTAAAAGAAGACTTAATGGATAAAATAACCAAATAACTGGCCAATCACACAAGAATGCCATATGATAATACCACCTTTAAAGCATATGTGCATAGGGACAGGCCTCAAAACCCAACATTAGAATTACTATACATATGCTGTTCAGCTAATCTGGGTATACTCAGTCCAATAAATTGGATTTACTCAATTCATACAGAGGATTCTGCACTGGCAAGACCACAGTCATCGTTTGTGTGCTGCAGTTCAGTCTCCTTTGCCTGCTTGCTGTTGTCAAAGCCTTCTGAAAGGCAGAGATTCCCTACCGCACTTTCTGAATTAAAAGAAACAGAAATTACAGAAGAATGCAATCTCTACTACATCCCCTTTAATACTTAATTAACTATCCAGTCAAAGAGTGAAACCAAGCAAGATGATATGACTGACTGAACTGATCCACTTGGATTGTTATTTATCACATTGTTCTTCTCCAAGTGACCACAGAGACTTAACACAAGTAATGAACAGAGCCATTCTTCAGTTTCTTAGAATCAAAGTTTAACAGATCTGCTGGTGACTTTCTTAGCTCCCCCTCTCAGCCTTCCCAATTTCTTTTCAGCAAACTCATTCCCATTCATTTTTGCCAAGTCTTCAAGTTTTTACTACGTTAGAAAAGCACGATACATCTGTTTTCAGAGACCTCAGAGTCCACAATTTTCCATATCCTCATATGAGTGGTAGACCCTACTATCTGAGCACCATGACCCAAGTGTTTTCATAATTGCCGCACACAGTAAAGCAATTGTTTTGAGGCCATTTCAAAGTCACCTCTTGTATGGAAGAGAAGAAAAGTCATAAGATCAGATATGTAACCTTCTGAGGATGGGAAGTTACATGGTGACAACAATGTGGGTGAGCTGTCGAATTAGGTCTGTAACTGCAAAGCATTCCTAATAGACCTAAAGCCAGCAGATTGAATAAATGTGATGGTGCACATGAAATTCAAACCCAGACCTATCTGCAGGAAAATACGCACAGAAGTAAGTGATTACTCCTGGTACATTTTTGTAATGTTTCACAAGTCTGTTACCTGTTAACAGACACAAGATGATATGACCTGCATGCATCAGCCTTCCAGACTCCTAAATTGTTCAAATACATTAATTCCCAACTTTTAACTTTGGTTTGCACAAGACATACTGATACATACACAGCTGTATCTCTCCAGATCTCTCTGCCTCAGCTCCCACAAAAGCTTTTTTTTGGCCTTTAATCAGAGGTTAAATCCCATCTCTTGCATGTTGTGGGCACCCTATATAGACTTTTTCCAGAAAAGTGTTATTAAATAGGACCTGTGAGCTTCAGAAGCAGATCCTGTCTTTCTGTTGGAGCTTCACCTGACAAAGTTGATGACAAACCTTTCTTTTTTTAAGCACCATCTTCTCGCCCTCTCTAGCACACACACGTCACAACATAAACAGTATATTATTTTCATGCAAGTTGGTTGGTACCTTTTTCCAGAGATTTGGATACTTCCTACAGCGTATTCACTTCACTGACTTAATTCAGATGTTAATGCTTCCACGTAATACTTCTCCAAACCAGATACACTTCCATGATCTTCATGCTTAGCGCATGCTTAGCTCACAAATTTCCTCTTTGAAAGAACTTCCACAGAAAAGAGTAAATTCAGGCTTCAGCTAACAAGCAGAAGTTTCAAAGGAAAAAATTTTTAAAAACCAAACATTGCTACACTTCCTATGAAACTTAATTCCCCCATGCACACTAGTACCCAAACACACCTCCACAGTCCACAAGGAGCCATCCACAATGTCCAGCTCTACACTCTAACACACAAATCTAATGCTAAACCTGGAAAGTAGACTGAAATATGCCACT
>VYZW01003707.1:1030-11136 GCA_013401315.1 Balaeniceps rex
AATTAGGTATCACTTAGGTCTAAAGTCCAAAAATTCACTTGTGTTTCAGCAGGATTTCTTGACTCTAAATTTTTTGCTCAAAATGTTTAAAAAGGTTGAAGGGAGGGGGAAAGCTTTACCCAAAAGACAAACATATAACAAAGAAACTCCACTACTTGAACAAACACTGCCCAAGTTCAGAGGACTTGATTTGCCTGTGACCAATGGAAGAAGGCTCAGAGGAGATGGGCAAGGGCAATGTGCGCAAGAAGCTCAGGGAATAATGCAAGTTGTGACTGACCACAGCTGTTGCAAAGACGCTGACTATGTCTCAACACAAAGGAGACTGGAGGGTGGCCTGAGTTTTAGATAAACAGCTATCAACTGTTGAGTGGATCAACTGGTGGTGTAAATGTTTCTCCCTGAGTTCATTAAAAGAGTGCGAATGTCTCCCTGAGTTAGCCAGACCAGTATGGGAAGAGTGAATGTGTGGCCCAGGCCACCACAGAATATACAAACTAGACAACTAGTAAAAGAATTTCAAACAGAGCAACAGGCTTGAGCTGGCTTCAACCCACATATTCCTTCCTGGCAACTGGAGATGCCCAGTGTCATGACAGTGAACATATTGCAGAGACTGGTAATGGGAATCACACAGGTATTGGCATTGAACTGACTATTGCAATTGCTCTATTTTTCTAAGTGTAACTTACATTTTTATTCTGTTTTCACTACATTTTGTGTCACTCTGCTAAATCAGAAATCCTGTAGAGAAAGGCTATTGACTAAAACATCGACTATCTTTAAATAAGTAAATCTGATATTAAACATTACACCCTCCATGCATGGAATATCTAAAAGAACCCAGTCAGAGAGTATTGGACTCTGACACTGCTCGTTGAACCCATGAGTAACTGCCAAGTACAACGCTGTACCACTTTAATGGCAGGTGATTCACAGGAAGAACAGACTGTAAATCACGAAGCTCAGCTAGGTCACAAACAGACCAGTTGCCCATGCTTTTTCCTGCTTTGGTTACTGACTTGCATGACCTTTAGCTAACAATTTCATTGTAGAGGCAGTTACTTAGGGTCTAGTTTTGGAAACTCTTATTAGGGAGCAGCAAGAATGGGGTTGCACTTCAAGGGAGGATGAGACAGGAACCAATGGTGACAGCACAAGCAGTGCCTTCACTGCCAGGGCGCCGTCCTGCAGAACCTGAGCAGGATAAGCAGTGCTAGATGGTGATAACAAGAGGTTCCAATGACAGTCCTGTGATCTTCAGTGAAAGGCAAGGTTAACAAGGCAAGACTGATGTCAATCCATGAAAGCTCAATAACTGTTCAGGGACAGCTTGAGAGAGGAGCAGACCTTGGCACAACCACGTCATAACTCAGGCCATGTCTGAGCACCCTGGCCTGAACTGAAATAGAGCCTTTTAGTGGACTATTTTTTTTCAAAAGAGACCAGTAATCCAACCTCTTAAAGGTTTGATCTTTATCCATAAACAGATTACTTTATAGCTTTGGTTTTTGCAGAAATCAAATGGATGGAGGGATAGGGTTTACGTGGTATGAATAGTCATAAAAACATCTGCATTTGTGTTGCTACTTTCTGGTAATAAACTGTTCACATACATTATTTTTATTTTCATTCTTCCTCTTTTAATGGACTTATGGATGTTTGTTAACACATTCTGTAGCTCCATACTATGGCACAAGCTAAGTCCACCACAGAAGACACAGAGACAAATTTGCTCAACATAAAGGTGTCCCATGTTCTGGATGGGGCATTTCTTGGCACAGTCAAACACATTATAGTTGACCTTATTACCCTTGGCATTTCTCACAGTCTGAGTCCACCAACAGATTAAACTGTAACACACAGTTTTTAGATATAATTAGTGACTGAATACTGAATTCATATCTAAGAGGGCAGGAAATCAGCTAATAGCAGTAACAGCATCACTGCAAAGGGTGCTGAATGGAGCCTCTGCTTGGCTCTTTCAATTAGATTTGTACGCAACTTAAGATTTCAGTTCTGTAACACATTTTTATGAAGACAGATCCTTAATATTGCACAAAGTCCCACTGAAATAAATGAGGCTCAGCCCTGCAATCCATGCAGAGTTCAAGTCCTCTCCTGTTGTCATAGGGAACAAAAGCACAGTCCCACAAGGTTGAGAAATTGCACTGCTACGGTTAGTAAATACAAAAGATATTGTCAGTCCCTTTTTATTTATAGATGGCAAACCTTTCATGTTCGCAGCTCTTTTTAACCAAACTTTTTTTCTTTTTTTTTTAAAGGGAAGTGGGGGAAGAGGGAAATGTTGTCCTTTTAGCAGCTACAAGTCAAACTCAGCCTGAAAAACATACCTGTTATTTCACTCAAGAGAATCAATTTTCAGTTCACAGGAGAGGAATAAAACAGACAGTACAATGTCATATTAGGGATCAAGCAACACAAGACAAGAGATTAAAGAAAAACACAAAGCACCTACAAAAGGTTACGTTTAGTAATGAATTTCTGTGACAGAACAACGAGGTGGAGCTTTGTAATCGATCTGCCCGGATCTTCTCCTCAGAGCCAACACACCACAAAATCATGAAAGAGCTCGTGGAACTAGGCTAAGCTCTTACAAGAAATTGGAAGAACAACATTTTAAAAACATACTTCTCCAGTCTTATCAGACAGAATAAATAAATGGAATTGAAAATCACCCTGCTGTGACCTCATACACTACATCCTGTCTTTTATCTCCACAGACCACTGGATTTCCAGAAGATCCTCCTTTCTTTCCATAGCCTGACTATGCCAAGACCTGAGTCTTTAGAGTTATCTCTCCCCCGCAACTAGTTACGTTGTGGGCTCATGATTAGCTCTTCCATCCTGTTCTGCACATAGCATATACACAGTTAAAGCAGTCTGTCTTCATCAACTCGCCCAACATTAGAGCCTTCTTTGTTGACACCTGCAAACAAAACTTAAACACTAGGCCATGTGTAGCAGAGTATAGCATTATGGAGAAGGAAAACAGGGAGAAATCTCCCTTTTGCTGAGCCAGTCTTTTACTGGAATATAATATTGTAAGCTATAAGGCATATTTTTTCTGCTCTGTTCTCTAAGCAACAGATTAAACGAAACATTTGGGTTGGGGTTTTTTTAGCTAAAAATAACAATAATTTCAAGTTACTTGTAATACAAAATAAAGAGTAAGTCCGTAGTTAATAAAACTGTCTTTACTGTTTTTCCTGCCAATAAGTAATTTTTAATATTAGTTTCTATTATTCAGTATTCTATCTAAAGAAATACATGGAACAATAGTGTCTCTAAGCGTTAGGCAGTCTAAGCAGGCAAGTTCTTTCTTTTAAGGCACGTTTTATTGAAACTGAATAGGCTTGTTTTTCAGTTGCAAAAGTCACTTCTACTCAAGTGAAATCAATGAAGTATCACAACTTACTCTACCTAAGAAATTCACTTCATAGCTTATTTTATAATAAGGAAGATTTTTTAAAAACCTAGATTTTATAGTTACAATAATTATGCAGTAACAGTAGCAATTAATAAGCAGGACTGATAGTCAACCATCACTAAACAATGTCTGAATTAAACAAAAAATAATGGCCAATATGTAGCTACTCTCTCCTTTGATATACATAACATAGCCATTACAAATACAGGTTCACATAAGGAAATTTTACATATTTTTATCTCTCTCTCTCTCTCAGAAGTTATATATATATAAAAAAAAGATATAGACATCCTATTTAAGAATAATTTTTGAATAACATTTTATTTGTACAAATAAGTAATTCTATAGATTAATGGAACACACTAGAAAAAAATGTGAAAAACTACATAAGAGCATGGTCAGTTAGATGTTGTTTAGTGGAAGTGCTACCTTGGACTTCCGGAGGGCAGACTGTGGCCTGTTTAGGGGCCTGGTTGACAGAGTGCCTTGGGAGGAAGTCCTGAAGGGCAAAAGAGTCCAGGAAGGCTGGAGATTCTTCAAGAAGAAAACCTTAATGGTGCAGGAGCAGGCCATCCCCATGTGCCAAAAGACGAGCTGGCGGGGAAGAAGACTGGCCTGGCTGAACAGAGAGCTTTGGCTGGAACTCAGGAAAAAAAGGAGAGTTTATGACCTTTGGAAGAAGGGGCAGGCCACTCAGGAGGACTACAAAGATGTTCTGAGGTTATGCAGGGAGAAAATTAGAAGGGCCAAAGTCCAACTAGAACTTAATATGTCTACTGCTGTAAAAGACAATAAAAAATGTTTCCATAAAGACATTAGCAACAAAAGGAAGGCTAAGGAGAATCTCCATCCTTTATTGGATGCAGGGGGAAACACAGTGACAAAGGATGAGGAAAAAGCTGAGGTACTTAATGCCTTCTTTTCCTCAGTCTTTAATAGTAAGACCAGTTGTTCTTGGGGCACCCAGCCCCCTTAGCTGGAAGACAGGGATGGGGAGCAGAATGAAGCCCCCATAATGCAAGAGGAAATGGCTAGTGACCTGCTACACCACTTAGACACACACAAATCTATGGGGTCGGATGGGATCCACCCAAGGGTACTGAGGGAGCTGGCAGAAGTGCTCACCAAGCCACTTTCAATCCTGTTTCAGCAGTCCTGGCTAACCAGGGAGGTCCCAGTTGAGTGGAGCTTAGCAAATGTGACACCCATTTACAAGAAGGGCCAGAGGGAGGATCCGGGGAACTCCAGGCCCGTCAGCCTGACCTCAGTGCCAGGGAAGGTCATGGAGCAGATAATCCTGAATGCCATCACATGGCATGTATGGGACAACCAGGTAATCAGACCCAATCAGCAAAGGTTTATGAAAGGCAGGTCCTGCCTGACTAACCTGATCTCCTTCTATGACAAGGTGACCCACTTAGTGGATGAGTGAAAAACTGTGATGTTGTCTTCCTAAACTTTAGTAAAGCCTTTGACACTGTCTCCCACAGCATTCTCCTCAAGAAACTGGCTGTTCATGGCTTGGACAAGCGTGCTCTTCGCTGGGTGAAAAAAAGGCTGGATGGCCATGCCCAAAATGTTGTGGTGAATGTAATTAAATCCAGTTGGTGGCCAATCACCAGTGGTGTTCCCCAACGCTCAGTATTGGGGCCAGTTCTGTTTAACATCTTTATCAATGATCGGGATGAGGGGACCAAGTGCACCCTCAGTAAATTTGCAGACGACACCAAGTTAGGTGGGAGTCTTGATCTACTTGAAGGTAGGAAGACTCTACAGAGGTATGTGGACAGGCTGGATCAATGGGACAAGGCCATTTGTATGAGATTCAACTAGGCTAAGTGCCAGGTCCTGCACTTGGATCACAACAATCCCATGCAATGCTACAGGCTTGGGGAAGAGTGGCTGGAAAGCTGCCCAGCGGAAGAGGACCTGGGGGTGTTGGTTGACAGCCGGCTGAATATGAGCCAGCAGTGTGCCCAGGTGGCCAAGAAGGCCAATACACCCTGGCTTGCATTGGCAATAGTGTGGCCAGCAGGACTAGGGAAGTGATTGTCCCCCTGTACTCGGCACTGGTGAGACTGCACCTCAAATACTGTGTTCACTTTTGGGCCTCTCACTACCAGAAAGGCATTGAGGTGCTGGAGTGTGTCCAAAGAAGGGCAACAAAGCTGGAGAACAAGTCTTATGAGGAGCAGCTGAGGGAACTGGAGTTGTTTAGCCTGGAGAAAAGGAGGCTGAGGGGAGACCTTATCACTCTCTACAACTACCTGAAAAGAGGTTGTAGTGAGGTGAGTGTCAATCTCTTCTAACAAGTAGCAAGTGATAGGATGAGATGAAGCGGCCTCAAGTTGTGCCAGGGGACATTGAGATTGGATATTAGGAAAAACATCTTCACTGAAAGGGTTATCAAGCACTGGAACTGGCTGCCCAGGGAAATGGTTGAGTCCCCATCCCTGGAGGTATTTAAAAGACATGTAGATGTGTTGTTTAGGGATGTGGTTTAGTGCTGGACTTGGCAGTGTTACGTTTACAGTTGGACTCGATGCTCTTAAGGGTCTTTTCCAACCTAAATGCTTCTATGATTTTATGTTTCTATGATTCTATGTAGATTGACCAGGTCTCTGTAAATTAACAGACTTCTTCCTAAACCCAAGTGATTTCATGTAAGTTTTATCCTCACTTAAAGTATCAAACAAGATGATTTTTTTCTTTCTATGCAACACCTTGAATACAGCACACTTTTCATACCAAGGGTTATATCTATTACTGAATCAACTAATAGATTAAGTGTACCCTAGCTGAGTTGCTACAAGTTGCGTACCCACACCAACCTCAAACTCATTTTTCAGCTATACAAATCATGAAGACTTAGCTGCACCAAGATGTATTGCAGATAAAGACTGAAGCAATTCGGAACTGAGACTTTGCACACCTATTCATTCAAGCCTTTGTTGTTTCTCTTCTGAAAAGGAATCATGACTTCTGCACAGCTCTTAATTAACAGTAATTCATAATTTGGAGGGTATATCCACTAGATTATTTGGTATTGATTCATATTTGTGACAGGTGAACACTAATTAAATTCCAAGAGCTTTATAAGCTCTCCCCAAAAAATGTCATTTTGGAAAAATAGCTAGATTTTTTAAATTATATTTCAGGAGCTGAACTTCTCCTAAACATTATACCAAAGACCCATGAGGCAGAGTAGCTATCAAAGTCTTATTTCTAGCTATGGGAGTATTCCTTTGGTTCAGGCACTGAGGAAAACAGCCACAAGGCAGCCCACTAATGAGCATCTGAAAATCTGGCTAGAGGCAGAGCTGGTGAGCCACTAACATTGCTGGTGGTGAAAAAAGTACTGTGGCACTCCAGAGCTTTTGCGTAGCATATTGGTACATAAGGCATGCATTACAGAATGAGTTCCCAGGATTTTCTGCTATGTCACAGGCAGTAGAGTAGCCCTGGATTAGAAAATGTAAAAAGTAATTTAAAACTGTCTTAACTATTTGCCTTCAACTTCAAGGATGTCTTATCTACATTAGCACAGCAACAAGTCATTTAACAGCCCTGCAAAACAGCATCCAATGAAAAACAACCCTTGCATATTATAGAAAGCCTTCTCTTGGCATTAGAATGGTTGAACTGAGCTGTCATTTTTAGTGGGTGCAAAAAGACAAATATTTTATTTTATTCCATGAAAACCAAGTTCCTCAGAACGTTTTGAAATTAAATTACTTAAATTTCAGTTTCTGACAACCGAAATAAACAAAACAAACAATAGTAAAATTTTAAGGAGAGGCATTAAGGAGCAATAGATATTGTTTGTCAACAATTTATCTTGCAAAACTATTTGATTAGAAATCAATAAATTAATTTTATTGGGTTTATTTAAAGTGTTGTTCCTGTCTGTCTCAGAGGTCCTCTTTCTATAAAAGGTGTATAAACTGTTTCTCATAACGGTATTTCCCCCCCCCCAAAAATGGATTTTTCCGTAATCTAGGTCAGGGAAACCAATTGTATGAGATTAAAAACTCTCAAAACTAATTTAGCAGAAGAGGAAACCTGGAAAGGATTCATGATATAAAGAAAGATTATCCATGGAAAAGAGGGAAAACTTCTTGTCTTCTCAGACTATTCTGTATTCCAATGAGTTTCAACTCACTCAGTTATCTGGTACCCAGGTGGAATGGGATCTTTCTCTGACTTGCCTTGCATAGCTCACTCTAAGGGATTACTTGTGCCTTTTGTTACTTTGCCCTCTGACTTCCATCAGTCACTTCTAAGGTAGCCAACCTTGGTAATAATTTATATTGTTCTACATTTCTAATCCCTAAGAAAGACCTTTCCATCCCGTTCATGAACTAAAATATAATAAAGAACATATAAGAAAGTATGAAGGTACAACATATGCTATACACTTAGCTGAAAATAACGTAGTGAGAATTTGCCTTAACACTTATTTCTTATGAGTTGGTGCCAGTACATGTTACAACTAAAAAAAAATTTTAAAAAATATAGTCTTCTTGGTATTATAAATTTATAGATTGCAGTACTAAGATTAACAGGGAACACAGAAAAGAAAAAGCAAACCCCAAGGAACTTGAAACTCAGAAAATTATATTGAACATAATCACTGTAAAACAACTCTTTTACCATAAAATCATTTCATCATTATACATTTGAAACAGAACTTAAATTCTCACTTCCACATAATATAACTGAAATGAAATGTTCTACACAGAAACTGCAATACTTCTATTCTGCCTCATTTTGATGGCAGACAAGAATTGAACGTTTCCTCCCCGCTCCCCATTGTCAGAGTTAGTGTCAGACTGCATGGAGAAGAATAAAAGAACAGAAGACTGTTGGTTTGATAAATTTATCCAGCATTTATCCATATTTCACAGTGTCCTCCTGCATACTTTCCAGACAAATACATGCTCAAAGACAGAACCACTTAGAATCTCCCTTGTAGCACTGAAATGCTACATTTTGTGAAATAACAAAGAATAAGGAGACTTTCTTCTCTCAGGCCTAAAGAATGTGCCAAAAAATGTATCTGGATTAATTACTGTGAAGACAAAGAAGGTGAGGGTAGATTGACAAAAAGGTCTTACACTGTAACAGAAGCCATCAGTGGAAAAAAGATCGGGATGAGAGCTGGACGAGGCTGGCTGTACAAAGAACCTGGGTATTAAAATGTGCAGAGAAGCAAAGGAAATACTTGTTTAATGAGACCAGAATAAGGAGCATAAAAAGTAGAGAACAAGACAATTAGATGAGAATTTTAGGGAAAGCTTGTATGGAACTGGGGAGAAGGGAAATGTGTCAAATACTCAAGTGTTCAAACTAGCCTATGTGAGTAAAGAAAAAATGGACAAGAAGTTGGAGGAAGTTGAATGAGATATCCAAAGTCTGGAAATTACAGACACAAGGAGAACGAGCCTGGGATAAGAATTACAGATGAAAAGAGACAGGATGGAAATCATTTGGAAAAAGAGCACACCAAGGTAAAATAGGAGGAAGCTTACATTCATTGTCACCTTCTCTTTCTCATATTTTAAGTAAAAAAAACCCAAATTAATTCCCTCAAAAACCTCTGTAACTTCATTAACTCAAATGGCATCGGTCTGCATAGTTACTCCCCTGGCTCAGCAGTAGGGTTCCACGTGATGGAGTTTTCAGGTAAGGCAGAGGGAAGGACGTCAGGAGGAAGAGTAAACTGAAAACCACCTCCTTTTTAAAGACAGCATTAAAAATGGCAGAATTATGATTCTGGCCTTAGTTCAGTACTTTTTAAATGCAAGCTATATTTATAACCACAAATACAGAATTCACCTTCACCTGTGTCAGGATTTTCTTCTCTGTGAAAGGCTTACAGAAAGAAAAGCCATTCACCTTGGCTGTCAGGTCCTTAGACTAAATCATTCAGTCTTCTCCTTTTTGCTTCTGTTTCAAGGTGTATGGCCTAGCCATTTCCCAACTTTCTTTCCGATTTCCTGTCACAGTTAGTTCGGAGGTAAGTGGCTGGGTTCATCTGTTCTATTTTCCCCTTCCAATAGCTCCTGGTAGCTCTCAATGCTTTCATTAGACTTAATGTTCAGTCAGCTGTTCACTGTCTTCAGATGGCTCTTCTTTACATTCATTCCCTTTACCCAGCAAGGTGGCAAAATACGGCACAAGTGCAGCAGAAGTACAAACTGCTGATAGAGGCAGCTCCCTTCCTGAACGTCCTAACTGTGAACATATGCTTTAACATCACTTGCTTGCTACCAAAGTGGCTGGAGATAGAAATGATTACAGCTTATTTAGCCTATATTTAAATTGTTGCAACAGAGAATAAACAGAAGCTACATCTCAATTTCTCCTAGTAACAATAACAGAAGTTCCAGCTGCTTACAGCCAAAGAAACTATTATGACAATTTAATAGGATATTCCACGTAACAGAGAAAATGTTCAACTAGTAATACTTTTTGTAACTTCTAATTGAGTTAGAATATATTGTTTGCAAGGAATCCAGTGACAGTTTAAAGAATATGTCAACTTATCAATGTCCTTTCAGGTTTTAATTAGCATCTATGGCTGCATGGTCTGTGTGAACTAGAACTTCCGATCCGTGATGTGAAAAATAGTCTTCCTAACTGAAAAGCTGAA
>VYZW01003707.1:18765-43176 GCA_013401315.1 Balaeniceps rex
TTTACTTCCTTTCCTTCAGTGTTTCAGAAAAATAAAATAAATGTAAGCAAATGTAAAACAAAACCAAAAAAATGATAAAGATAGAAAGCATTTTCTTTTCCCCAGTTTTCACCATGGAACTTAAATGCCTCCCCAACCCACAATCATTTTTTTTTCCTTTTTACCTTATCATCTAATAAAGAACAAAAAAAAAAAGGAAAAATTAAAAAAAAAAATCAGAAAACACAAAACCCAGAAACAAAACAAAACTAAGGGTAAAAATATTCCACAGAGAAAGGATGCATGTTATGTGCACACAGTTCAGTCTGATCCATCAGAGCATGTTCTACCTCCCAAGACTTGAAAGACCTAATCAAACATTTACTTACTCCCTGAAGCTACAAGATGATAAAAATCCCATACTTCACCACAAAGATCCTATGAAAATAGAGAATTACAGGTTAAACAAGCAAACAAAGAAAAACTTATTTTCCCAATGTCCTACCCATTGATAAAAGAGAGCTTGTTTTGGGTTTTTTTTTCCCTCTAAGTAAATATAGTTATTAGACTATGCCATACTGAATGATACCCATATGCAAACATATATACATGCAAACACAATAATTTTTCACACGAGCACAGACAGACCTCAAATGCATTATCAGTTTCAACAACAGCAACAAGACATTCTGTTACTAAAAACATCTGAGGATCCCTTTTTTTTTATTTTAAACAGCTACTGCCTCTAAAATATCCTTCAAGTTTCCTCTGTTGCACCTACAATTCACTCTAAAATGCCTACAGTCACTGAGGAATATACTGATATCTAAATGTTGTATCATAGTGGAGTTCCCTTCAAATTCTGATACTCTTGGGTTTCACACTAGCCAGAAGGTAATTTCAGTGCAGAAGTGCAGATCACAGAACGTGATTCTACTTCTAGATCTAATATCACATGGTAATAAAAACCATAGTATATATCTTCTCTCAAAGATTCTTAACTGAAAGGTACCAAACCTCCTCATATGGCAAAATGATCCGTGGAATGTAGCTTACCATTTTCATATGCCTATGTTTGATCCAACCTCAAGCTAGTAATATTGATAAAAATTTCTGATATTTCCAAAGACTGGTCTATTTCATGGAAACAATCTAGGTTGTCCTAATGGAAGCTTTTACATGAATATCAACATTTTTAATACAACCCCTAAAATACAGTTACCAGGGGTATCAGCTCTGACAAAAACACCTCTCTGTGGCCTCACCAGGCAATTATTAGCGCCAGTCTAACTTTAAAGTCCTTCTGAGATTTATTAGTATTAGTATTAGAAGTTGTGATATTAACCAAGATACGTCCAGCTAGATCACATTGCTGAAATTAAGGTAGCCTGGGAACCAGTAAAATAATTACAGTTTGCTCTATAAGGGAATGTGCCAAGTTTCATGCATCTGTTATTTCTCAAAGTGATGATGTGGAACAGGACTTTGTCATATGTCTCCTCATTTTACTATCTGTGGACTCAAAAATCAGATGGTGAAGATAAACTTGCTCTGCATAGAGGCATGCACTGATCTCTGCTCCCTACCCTTTGCTTCTGCCTGCCCTATGCTTTATTCTTCAGTGACTAAACAAGTATTATTCTTCCATGTTTACTATTACTTCCTGACGCATTAAAAATCCTGCTTTTAGGAGGGCCAGGACAATTACTTTATTAGGAAGTGGTAGTAAACTTCATTACAGTAAAATGACAGTGGTGTATTATCTAGGCAAATGAATGCAGGGAGAGTCGTTGGCCAAATCTATAGATTCCCGTGCTTCTTACAGCAATTATCAATATGTAGTAAAAGGGGGATCACATTAGAACACATGATGTCTTCATGGATTATTGTAGAAAAAGAACTCATGCTACATGTACAAAAGCATGCTAAAGCTGGAGGGAAGTCATTAAAGAACTGCTGGCTTTTTTGCCTGATTACTTTGGTTCTGAGCTTTGTACTGAGAAGTGGCACAGTTTTCTTAATACATAACATGTTTAAAGCACTGCTTTGTAGTTTATAATTCATTCATGCTATAGGATAACCCTTTGGATTTTTCTTAGGATTCACAAAAGGCTGGTAGTTAAATGAGAGGCAATAAACTACTGATCTCAAAAGAGGGAGAGGATTCACAGACTGTCAATAAACACATCAAAAGGAAGCTATATCAACAAGCTAATTAAATAAGTCTCTACAGATGAGCAGAGATGGACTAAAGTATGTTTCAGAAGACTGTCTCTACATAATGCACTCATTACTTGGATGTATTTGTTACCTGAATAAATATAACATTCTTCAGACTTCGCTGTTCAGTTCCATTCATCTTCTGACTAATGAAAGTGCATCCAACAAACCGAGTTAATTATCCTTGTTCCATACTAACCCTGTGAGTATCCCCAGGAAAGATTATGAGATTTTCATTCAGTGCCTGGGTACCACAGAAATAGGGTCGTTAGAATAACTGGTTTCTGATTGCTGTCAGAAATACTTTGACAAATCAAAGCATTAATCCTGCTTATTACTTTTCACTATGAGGCACCCCATTTCACCTCTGGATGAAGATTTGATCCATAGTCTTTTATATACCTGCTAATTCAAACTTAACATACTATCATGAAGGTTTTCTGTCTGATCATTTGTTCTTTTAGTAGAAGCTTTCTCTATTAGAGAAATTTTGGAACACAAGGGTGCTTTTGGGTCAAAGGCTTGGGTCATGCCTCTGTCTGCTAGCAAAAAGATTTTTAAAATTGTATTTTTCTTCAACAAAGGCTAATACACACATGTACTTAAAGGAGTCCAAAAGCTAGACCTTCAAAGAAAATATAGAGCGTCATTGGAGTGGTGATAATGTTACAAAAATCTTCAGATTTAATATTACAATACTTCAAGAAGAAAGAGTTACTGTGGCTTTCAGCACAGTTCCTGTATTTTTTCAGATAAATTGGCACTGCAGAAGAGAAGGAAAAAGCCTATATAATGCAAGCAGGTTTTTTGAGTTTTTTTTCTCATCACTCCTTGACCATTTCCTTAAGATGACTTATTCCTATTTGTGAAAACTCCCAAACAGCACTTTGTCCATTCAGAGAAAAATTCCAAATTGTCACTTATCCATTCCATGGCATAAATTCCTAAGTCTGATATTTATTAGGAATACAAATATTTTCTCTTATACTGAATACAGCTTCACTACACGGTATTGAATGTAAACAGAAGACATGCAACGATTACAAATGTAGCACATATTCAGAGACAAAAAATAGTAATAAAATATTTTTACAGATTCCAACATGCTTTGAATATAGATATGTCTCCTGTTTGTGTAACGGTGGAAAAAGGTAAAAGAAGCTAAGGAAAAAAACTTTGAAATAAAAAGTATAAAATTATTCGTAAGCTACTATATAAATACATCTGTATTTGATGCAAACTGATCTTTAAAACTGAGAACAGTAGTATAGAGGAGTAACCCAGTAGCAAACAGGGAGTGAAAGCCAAAACAGTGTTGCCAGGTTTTGAAATTACTGCAATCCAATGAGATTCCAACAGAACCTCAATAGATTTAGAGAAGCATATACCAGTGAGGAGTACCAGCAGGAGAGACAGAAACAGTAGTCATGGTATGCAGCAGTCAGATAGCATCCCCATTCAAAAGAAGCTGCCTTGGACATTAGTCTGGCTGAAATGTAATTTTTCATCCCAGTCCTGGTTTTGGCTGGGTTAGAGTTAATTTTCTTCCTAGTAGCTGGCATAGTGCTGTGTTTTGGATTTAGTAGGAGAAGAATGCTGATAACACACTGATGTGTTAGTTGTTGCTAAATAATGCTTAGACTAGTCAAGGACTTTCTTTTTCAGTTTCCCATGCTCTGCCAGGTGCACGAGAAACTGGGAGGGGGCACAGCTAAGATAGTTGATCCAAACTGACCAAAGGGCTATTCCATACCATATGACATCACGCTCAGTATATAAATTGGGAGGAGTTGGCTGGGGGGCAGCGATCGCTGCTCGGGGATGGCTTGGCATCGGTCAGTGGGTGGTGAGAAATTACATTGTGCATCACTTATTTTATATATCCTGTTATCATTATTATTATTATTTTCTCTCCCTTTACTGTCCTATTAAACTGCCTTTATCTCAACCCACGGGTTTTACTCTTTTTTTCCAAATTCTCTCCCCCATCCCACGGGGGTGGGGGAGGGTGAGCGAGTGGCTGTGTGGTGCTTAGTTGCCATCTTAGTTGCCAACTGGGGTTAAAGCAAGACAATCCCGTAGATACTGTGGGTTTGATCCAGCTCCTTCTTAAGCTAATGGAAAAAGAAAACCTTTTTTTTTAGTGATGTGCTGTTGGTCCTTTAGTTAATGGCTATTTTGCAATATTGGTCACTGATTGCTTTGTACTTATTATAGCAGAAAATGAAGGCTGGGTAACACATATTTTTTCTTTCAAACCCCTTCCTGCAGTTTTGTCCCCAGTTCCACTAATACACTGACATGCATTTTTGTGGATAAGCTTTATCAAGCACCAACACAGCTTTTCTTAGGTCATATATCCTACTGCTCTTCACCTATGTGAATGGTGCTATCCAAATTTACTCCAGCTGTGGTTCTGGATGATAGTAAATACTGTACTATTTTGCTAGTTTTCTCTACTTTACTGTGTTGAGATGTCTCTGTTGTGTTTCCATGCTCAGAATTGGTCATGCAGTTTTATTCAGAAAACAAGAGAGGCAGCAGACATCCACAGATCTATATCCATGATGTACTGATGGCACAGAAAAGCCAGGCCAGGACACTGATTCAGTTACTTCAGCAAACTATAAGACTTGAGATAAAAAACATATAACAACAGATTTTAGTCAAGTAAATTAAGAAAGCACATGAAAATACCTGATATTAGAATGAAATGATAGACATTTTCCTCACTGGAAGGGCATAAAAAGTATCATGATTTGTACAGGAATGTTTCTCAATGCGTGTTACAATTACATAATCAAACAACAGAGAAGAAAAATTAAAAAAGCTAAAATGTTTAGCATGTCACATCAAAGACTGGAAAAGAGAAATTCTAAACCCCTCCACCCAAACAGTTAAAATAAAGTGCCTTAAATTAAATTCATTTATTTTGGAAAATGATTCTAAAATGGCGTCAAAATGTGATACCGTAAATTGTATTGACTTCAACCTTTAGCCTTTCAGCACCTCAAAACAGCTAAAAAGTTCTTACCCTTAATATAACTGGGATGAAATCTCTCCTACATACAGTAGCACAGGAAGGACAGAAAAAGACCCCAAATATAATTTTGTTGAAATACATGAGAAATCCTTCCTTATTGACTTTGATAAGGCCATACTTAAGAACAACATTTTGTCAGACCCAAAGGGGAACAAAATCTGTAACACTGCTGTGATAAAGTGTACTGCCACTGTTTTGCCATTAAATACGTTGCAAATATAACTCTTCCTCTGTGATGTGAATTTGAAAATTAACTTTCATGTCAGTGGTACTAAATCAGTGTAGATATGTAGCAAGCATAGAATGTACAAAACCTTAATTATTTCACTCACTATTAATTGAAAAATATCAAAAGGAATGGCTTTCCAGTGACAGAAACCTGTCTTCATCCACTTTGTAGAAAATCTAAGTAATTAATTAAAATTTGCAACATGTCTTGCAGTAACATCTGCTGTTCTACTGTATTGGCAAGTTCTGTAGAGTTTTGGTGTGCCCACAATTCAAAATAATTTCAGACAGAGGGCCTTCTCCAGGATAAAACACTGGCTACAACAAACATCTGCTGTTTAAGCATAGGACCATTACTGAGAACGTTCTGAGTACCATTAGCAAAAAGGAATTACCTTGTCAAGAAAATGAAAAAGATTCAGAGAAAGCTGAAAACATGTTTGATTTTTGTATTTAACAAAGAGTAATTGGGAAATTACTGTACTTGTTTACAGTACAACAACTCACTAGGAGAGTGCTTATTTTTCTGAAGCAGCTACCAGTTTGCTGGTAATAATTCCCAAGTGAGTAGGATGCAGACTGATAAATAAGTTTGTGAGTTATTTTTAATTCTCAATACTTTATAGGGTGTGTTTGTTTGCATTTACTCAACAATTATATAAACTGTGGACCCATATATAAGTATTATAATTCATTCACAGACAGCTTATTAAAAGGCACTGATCTCAGCATATTCATTGACTAGTAGTTGAGCAGCATTTCCCTGGTTCAAGTACACTATTATGTATTTGGGAATGTTTTCAGGATATTGTTGCATTCCTTCAAAAGAGAAAATACTTTTAGAATTCTTACTATGTAACAGTAACATGTATTTAGTTTACAGCATGTCCTCTAAAGAATGTAGTTATTCATCTTCGTTATTACAATCTATTATGTTCCATCAGTCCATCATGTGGGTATTTCATTTTAATATCATGAATATGAACCAGGATTCAAATTACTCTGAAATGTTTGCAGTACCATATATTTTATTTCATTAATTTAGCAATGACTACACTTGTGGAAATAAAGTGTACTGTTTATTTCATGTAAAGCTTAGGGTCTCAAGTCAGCAAAGCTCTAAAAATTCTGGCACCAATTCAACAGCAACAAGAGAAACTCTCATTTGGGAATATGTAGGGATATGCAAAGCCTAATTAAACTATGAACGAGGAGTAATTGTATTTAAAATGAAAGCTTAAAAAAGAAACAATTCCTTAATAAGAATATTAGATTATTATTTACATAATATTTAGGCAAATATATATCTTGACTTTCTGAGACTTCTAATTCAAGCCAGGCAAAAAGAATTTCAATGTTTTCTTGTCAGTTTATTTCGCAAGGTTGAACTGTGGCTCTAAGGAATACTTAGCACATAGTTGTGAAGTCTGAAGGGCAGTTTAGGCAACCTTGGATTATATTATAATTCTGAATCTCTTTGGTTTTTAGTTTCTCCCTTGCTGCAAGGCTGGGAAAGGAACATACTGTCCTTAAAAGATCATCAGCTTGGTAGAAATTAGAGAAGTCCCTTTGCAAGTGTATTGGCCATAATGCACACAAACAATTCACTTTCAGTATTTTCAGTGCCTTCATTTACCTGAGGAATCTGCTCTTACAAATTTAAAATTCTACCAACCATGCTATATATGGTGAAAATAATTAGACTCCTTGCACTAATTGTACACGTTAGTATAATTTTCAGTAGTATTAATCTATTTACTGGTTTCATAAGGCTAGCTGCTTTGCAGGGTTCCTCATCTGATTTATATTTCACATGGAACCACACAAGTTCTTAGCTTCTACTTTAGGTATTAAGCAACCTGAATGCAAAGATGAAAGGTGGGGTTGGTGCCAAGAAGAACAACTAAGTAGTTCCAATTCAGGTAAATTACTTAAGAAGAAACAACCATGAGGTGATGTTGCTTTTAATTCTTTATGGGGCTCCCAAAAGTGACAGATGCCTCCAGACCTCCAAATTAGAAAACCTAGATCTGCTTCTAGGAAAAGCACGATCTGTGTTTTTTTGTAGTCTGCTTTCAAGAAAAGATATTAACCACAGCTACTCAGGTGGAAAGTTGTAGGCTGTTCATTAAAGGACTAAATCATGGGCTGCAGAGCCTACCACATTTTTTAAAGCTTCTCTGCTCTATAATTACCTTTCAAGCTTGCTGTTCTCTTTTTCTTGTCATTCAGTATATTGAATTAAGTGGAAGAGGTAACATTCCAAAATCACTTTCATTCAACTTGAACAAGGCTTAAATATGACTAATGTGTACACCTGGTGTATGCAGAGTTTTGCCTTATAGGAAAAGCTGGACATGAGCCAACAGTGTGCACTTGCAGCCCAGAAGGCCAACTGTATCCTGGGCTGCATCAAAAGAAGCGTGGCCAGCAGGTCGAGGGAGGTGATTCTGCCCCTCTACTCGGCTCTGGTGAGACCCCACCCGGAGTACTGCGTCCAGCTCTGGAGCCCTCAGCACAAGAAGGACATGGAGCTGTTGGAGCGGGTCCAGAAGAGGGCCACGAAAATGATCCGAGGCCTGGAGCACCTCTCCTACGAGGACAGGCTGAGAGAGTTGGGGCTGTTCAGCCTGGAGAAGGCTGTGGGGAGACCTTATTGCAGCCTTTCAGTACTTAAAGGGGGCCTATAGGAAAGATGGGGACAGTCTTTTTAGTAAGGTATGTTGTGACAGGACAAGGGGTAATGGTTTTAAACTAAAGGAGGGGAGATTTAAGCTAGATATAAGGAAAAAATTTTTTACACTGAGGGTGGTGAAGCACTGGAACAGGTTGCCCAGAGAGGTAGTGGAGGCCCCATCCCTAGAAACATTCAAGGTCAGGTTGGATGGGGCTCTGAGCAACCTGATCTAGTTGATGATGTCCCTGCTCACTGCAGGGGGGTTGGACTAGATGACCTCTAAAGGTCCCTTCTAACCCAAAGCATTCTATGATTCTATGATTCTATGATTCTAAATACCCATGGAAATAAATACAGGTGATTCTACTTAAACATTTTGAAGACTGTGTGAGAATGTGAAGCATAGTATCCCACTGCAATTTCTGAAAGGCTGCTTAGACCAACCTGGATGGTTTTGCACCAGGGCATACAAAGAACTCTTACTCCTCTGAGCTGTAAGATCAAATCATCAAATTTGGATCTGTAAGACAGAGGCAGATGACACTTAAACTTTGTCTGTGAATACTGAGAAAAGTGTCCTCTTCCTTGACCCTGCCCCAGCTACACCAGCCACACTGTCCCCACTGCCTGGCCCAAGCAACCTCATTGCTGCTGCCTCACCTGGACATCCCTGGCCCACAGGCCCCAGCTCTATTAACCTCTAAGATTCTACATTTTTCTTTGTGAGAAAGGACTTGTCTACCACACCCTTCCTAACTTTATTTATGAGTGTTTGGATGGGTGAACCTAACAGACACCTCAGAAATAAGAATAAAATTTCACTACCTGTTGCCACTGTTCAGCATTTTTTAAATAGCAGCATGTAAATGTAAAAAAACCATAATAAAATACCATTATAATAGAGCTCCCCTAAAGTAAGCCACTTGAAAATCCTAACGCATTTAGTGATGTTTCATACCCATTTTTTTTTTTGATGCCAAGTAAATCAGAGCAATGAGAATGCCTATCTTTGCTCAAAAGTCATTGAAACATCAACATCTTTAGCTGAAATTTTGTCTGACCACTGCCTAGAAGAAAGATCTGAAAATCTGAGGAAAAGCACTTTAGCTATCTCAAATAAACTAAAACTAATTGTTGTTCAATAAAAATATTCCTTAATGAAAGGGCAAATATATTTTTCTAAGCTAAACAAAACAAGTGATTCATTCTGAGCACAAATAGCTCAAAACTTCTATTTGTACTGAAAGCATTTCCAACTTGCCATTTCAAAAGTTTAAATATAAGCATGAAATATAAATTTAAAAGAAGAAGAAAGAAAGGGATCTATGGCGTACACAAATTTGGAACCAATATAATAATTCTAAAGGAATTAGAATGACTCCTCTCTACTGGAAAGGAAAGTATGGTAAGCTACCTTGTCACTTTATTAGTGACAGGCATATAATCAGGTACAATAAAACTGAAAAAAATCTGTTAGAACTTCCACATATGAAATATGGAAATAAATTGTAATGTCATTTGCATAGATATATCCAAAACACTACGTATTCCATTACAGAAATTTTCATTCTAATTAAATTTTTATTTTCTGAATTTGAGCATTTCTGAGCTGTTTTTCCAGTCTTTCTTCCAACTGGTGGAAAAAACCTCAAGTTTTTGCTTTCTGTTAGTGTTTCAATATACTTTAGTGAGACTTCTCCATTCTTAACATGTGGTATTATTAACAATTCATTATAAATGTATTGTCATAAAATATAGAGATCTAGTGTTAAAGGCGTAAATATGAACAATTCCAAATTCTTTTTACAACAGAATCTACAAGAAGTTAAGCAGATGGCTACAAGATGAGCCATCACTTTTTATTCCAAACAGGGCAATACTAGAATTTAATTTGTCTTTCATTCATTTTACATCTGGACTCCAGATTTCTGCTTTAGGAAATCAGGCAGCTCTACCATGGAACTCTGCATTTATTGAAACACTATTTTATTTTAACATAGGACAGTAACCAGACACAAAGCTTGGCAGTGGTTTTAAACATAAAGGTTGAACCATGCTGGTAAAAAACTTGAATAGCCAGCCTGTAGTCATTATATAATAGCTGTAGCTTTTCAGAAAACATAAAGGTTTGAGGAAGTTTTTGATGGTTTGATTTATATTAATTAAGAAGCTGCTGCAACTCCAAAAGACAGTTGCAAAACTGCCAAACACAAAACAAAGTATGTAAAATAATTAGAATTATTAAAAGAGCTGAAATAAAAATTCTGAGATAATGATCTTGGGTTAGAAATCTGAAAACAACTGTCATCTCAAAGTTGAAAGAATTATCAGTATCCAATTAAATGTTCTGAGAAAAATAGGTTAGATTACAGTTCAGAGAAGGGTCTGCTAGACCAGAACCACTCCAGCAGGAAGTATTCAGGAAGAAACTGGAGGACATTAAAGGAAGTCCATGACTTCCAAGCTGATGCATTTTAAATAACCACCATCACTCAGGTGTAGCATACCTACCATATTACAAGGAAAGCCCAAGTCCAGCATTCCTCCAAATTCCAGCTGTTTTGTAAGCATGTGACTGTGGTGCCACCCAAACATTGGCCTTGTATCAAAACTTCAAAAACAGATAGAAAATGAAAGGCTAAACTGGCTGTTGTGTTGCTGACAACCCATACTAAGTTAGACAGGCTTATGTTTCTCTCCATCACACCCAGGAGTTCAGCCATTCCCTTGCACTTAATATGGAAGCAAGACAGGCTTGGACTTAAACCTGAATTTAGCTAGATGTGAACAAGGGCCAGTGTAATAATACCAGTGTTCAGAATAAAGCAAAGACTTTTTCTCTCCTGGAGGTGCAAAAGGAACGCATGAGAGTTTGAAATAACAACTGTAATTTATTCTCTGCATTGCCCCAAAGGTTAGAAGCACACCTCTTTGCAAGCAAACTGCTCGCTATCCTCTCTGGAGTAGTACCTGCATGTGTACTCCCAGAGATATTGCCACAAGTGAAAGCCAGCTGATTGTGGCAAGAGTGGGAAAAACTATGAAGAAGTCTTTACTTTGGGTAAGGCTGTAGTCTTGTACCTGCTTCTTAGTTACCTTATATGCTACTCTATACTTATCTGGCCATATAAAGGGTTACCAGATGGATTCTTTAAAACACCAAGAAGCTGGGCACAATATATCTCCTTGTATTGGGTTTGCATGGCAAGGTTTTGGAAGCGGGGTGGCTACAGGGGCGGCTTCTGTGAGAAGATGCCAGAAGTTTCCCCCATGTCTGATAGGGTCTGTGCCAGCAGGCTCCAAGACAGACCCACTACTGGCCAAAGCTGAGCCAATCAGTGTCGGTGGTAATGCCTCTGTGATAACATATTTGAGAAGGGGGCAAAAAACCCACACAACTGCATCCGGGAGAAAGTAGTGAGAATATGTGAAAGGAACGACTATGCAAACACCAAGGTCAGTGAAGTAGGAGGGGGAGGAGGTGGTCCAGGTGCCTGCGCAGAGATTCCCCTGCAGTCCGTGGTGAAGACCATGGTGAGGCAGGTTGTCCCCCTGCAGCCCATGAAGGTCCATGGTGGAGCAGATATCCACCTGCAGCCAGTGGAGGACCCGAAGCTGGAGCAGGTGGATGCCTGAAGGCGGCTCTGACCCCGTGGAGAGCCCACTCTGGAGCAGGCTTCTGGCAGGACCTGTGGACCCGTAGAAAGAGGAGCCCATACTGGAACAGGTTTGCTGGCAGGACTTGTGATGCTGCGGGGGACTCACGCTGGAGCAGTCCGTTCCCAAAGGACTGCACCCTGTGGAAAGCACCCATGCTGGAGCAATTCATGAAGAACTGCAGCCCGTAGGAAGGAGAAATTCATGGAGGACTGTCTCCTGTGGGAGGGACCGCATGCTGGAGCAGGGGAATAGTGTGAGGAGGAAGGATCAGCAGAGACAGCACATAATGAACTGACCGCAACCCCCATTCCCTATTCCCCTGTGCCACTCGGGGGGAGGAGGTAGAGAAGTTGGGAGTGAAGTTGAGCCCAGGAAGAAGGGAGGGGTGGGGGGAAGGTGTTTTTAAGATTTGGTTTTATTTCTCATTATCCTACTCCAGTTTGATTGGGAATAAATTAAAATTAATTTCCCCAAGTGGAGTCTGTTTTGCCCATGACAGTAATTGCTGAGTGATCTCCCTGTCCTTACCTCAACCCAATAGCCTCTTGTTATATTTTCTCCCCCCTGTCCAGCTGAGGAGAGGGATTAATAAAGTGGCTTGGTGGGCACCCAGCATCCAGCCAGGGTCAACCCACCACACTCCTCAGAAGATTTCTGTAGAGTAATGGTAGGATAGTCAGATCCCATAACAATTTGTGATATGTGAGAGATCTAAATTATTACTGTAGGTTGGTGAACAGTTAATCTTGTTTCTCCATCTGAAATGGCTTTTAAAATAAATACAGGAGTGATTTATCTCTACAGGGTAATACGCAATCATTCAAGGTGTTCCTTAAAGAGTGTATGTAAAATGCTGCTAAATATTTTTGTAATGGCCTGTTTCTATCCATCCTACAGTTCACAAATAGAGAATCTGCCAATGTACTGATAAATCATCAGTATGTGTGTCCTTAGTTTTTTTCAGAAAGCAATGCAAAGAGGCAATGTTAATGAGGGAACAAGGACAAATGCGTATGGAAGCTGAGAACAAACCTTAATTTCTTGTCAGATATATTTATCTTTCCACTGACTATTCTTTTAGAATTTAGAAACAACTTATTATCTGGCATTATTTGTCACTGCTATTTGGCTGTAAGCTGCAATTTAGCACTGCACCACTACTGCATAGTAGCCCTCCAGCAGACATAGCTGACCGCAGATAGCAAGCTCATCAAATCTAGCAGCAACAGAGAAACAACAGTAAATTCCAGACCAAAGTGATCCCCATCTCAAAGACTGTGAGCAACAAGCTACTCTCAAGAGCCAAAGAAGAATACCAAGAAGAAAACCAAAGCCAATAAGGGGACCAAAACACTGTATTGCATCCAGCATGACACCTTTCTAGTATGGTTGCCCATGGACTATGGCAGATCAGGAAATACTGCTTATTCTGCTGAATACTGCTTATTCTACTGTGGGAAGTAGGGGACATAAAACTTGCACAGTGTCTTACTCTCTCCCAGCTACTATGATGGCTCACTGGGATCACAGGAAACCTCCTGACAGTTGCCCTAATTTACATTTAAGGGATTAGCCCTACAGATAGTCTATAAAGTTTATTTGTCCACCTCCTCCCTCTTATCATATTACCTGCTACTCCTCCACAGCAAAGAAGGATAGCTTCTCTGTTACTTCCTCTTTCACGCTGGAACCAAGATATGTGGGTAACAGGTCAGTGTACAGTATTTCAGCAGTGACATGCCTTGCTACCTTTCACTCACAATGTACATTTTCTCCAAAAATATTTACTGTTGAAACAGTTCTTTTGCCACATGTGTAAATATCAGGCAGTCAGCAAAAGTCATGGTACCGCTACATTCAAATGCAGAATTTCATCATGTTGAAGGTTTCAATCCATCTGAAGAAGTAGGCATCTGATTTGAATATTCCATACAAAGCAAAAGATTTTTAAAGAAGATATGAGTCAGTGGCGTGACTAAGAGTGAAACAAAACTGCTTCCGCACACCTCTTTCCCTAGTACATTTTGAATAATTTCCTGCTTTTACTGTGTGATGCATGATCCTGTACTTGGACTATTGACTACATCTGAGACACACAGGAAGAAAGAGGAATATGCAAATAATGATGAATTTAAGACAATATGAAATCAAGTAAAGGAAAAAATCTTCCAAGAGGGAGATGGTTTAGGCTATGTCATAACATCCAAAGAAATGAAAGAAGTCTTTCAATTTCTTAAATTTAAAACTCAAAAATAGAAAGAATAATGAATGATCCTGCAAAGACAAGAAAATCAGTGGGTTAGTCCAACAGGTCTCTTACTGTTTGTTTAAACTTTATTATATTCCATTCTTGCCCTCCCACTTTTCATCTCAGAAAGGACAGAGATTCTGTTCAGGCCTCAGAAACACTGACTTGAACCATAATAATCCCTTGTATACTGATCATGCATGGCTTTGTATCCCATTTAGGGTAAGCCAGCCTGTTACTTTGTCCTGATAATAATATCCAGTTGTCATTTCTCATATACTGAGACCATAAACTCTCTGACAGAAGGAAATACATGTGGTGGTATTTTGCAAAAAAAAAAATAAATTCTGTAAAAAACCTCAGCTGGCCCTGAGAAAACCTCTCTACATTGGCCCAGCTTTGAACACAAAAGCTGGACCAGGTAACCTCTGGAAATGTCTTCCAATCCCTTTCAGTTTATGTTCTATGATTTCACAAGTCTTTTTTAGAATATTTCAAAAGCCACTCACATTCCTTCAAAGAATGAAGAACAACACTGGAAAAGGAAGAAAAATGAAAAAGGTAAACATAATATTCAGATTTGGTTATGGGCAAATTATCTGAACTGGTCACAAGTGCTTATTTTAATCCTTAGTATTAAATGTGTCACAATTTATTTCACTGGAGTTCCTCGGATCTCATAATGACTGCACCATAGAAATATCAAACATACAGGAAACAAGGCAAAAATATTTCTCTTTGTTTCTTCTACCTTATCATTGAGTGTGTACTTGGTGAGATGGAGACAGAAGGGCCAAATATAACATCATCTGTGATGATGGAAAAGTTAACAAACCTCCTTATGGACATAATGCCCTGAAATAATGTCTCCACTGGTGTTTCCTCCAGCGAGTGATATTCCTTACACACATGTCATGGAAAAAAAATTTATTCTTTAGTACTTTTTCCATTCTCTTTCTCCTTTGGCAGGAAACTTCTGCTTTTTGTCTGTTTGCCACTAGGTTTTGACAGTGAGTTAATCACCAGCTGTGATGCACTTATCTGCAGTCTGTGGTGCAGACTCAGATGGCCTAATTTCCGCCTAGGGCTTTTGCCAGCAGTCTTCTACTGGCTTAGTGTTTCTAAAAGTCTGAAGCAAGTCAATAGCAGGGCACTGCAGCTGGGTTGGAATCCAGACCTCAGTGCACTTCTGTTTAGACATTTGATTGCTACTTGATTTCATTCAGAGTTGCGTTAATTTTAACATCATTGCACCCACAGTTCCTATTTAGTAATTTCAAGAAACCTGAGCCCACCAGAAGCACAGTTCCTACTGTAAAGTATGTTCCCAGAAGAGTTTTTTTTCCAAGGCCAAACTGTCTCCAACGTGCAGCACAGTCTTCCTTCTACCTTCACTAGAGACAATTAAAACAGACATGAAGAGATCTTTTTTTTCACTTCCTGCTATTCCCCCTTGCCTGTGATAGGACGGAAAGTATATTTAATCTTGTCTGAGAAGAAAGTTTGTCTTTAGGTAAAAATTCAACTATTTTCTAAAGCTTTCAGCGTTTGATTTCCACTAGCTGAATTGGAACCCTCACATTCCTCTTAGCTCTAGGGTTTATCATTATTAAGTTGGCACTTTTTTGCATAACATTTCAAAATTTATAAAGACTTTCATGAAAAAAACCTGCAGAGAAGAATTATTTTACTGTGTGTATTGTACTGCCTGTAGAATTCCAGAGTCAAAACCAGCCTCTGAATTTCCAGGGTCTAAACATCAGAAAACAAAGGAAAGAGAGGCATTTTGGTGAGAATGTGAGACTGTGAGTCAGTTTCTTTCCTCAGCTACCTGAGGATGTATTTGTATTGCCATACCCAGAAGTTTTCTGAGTCCCTTGGATTCCAGGTGCTTGGTCATGTGGTATGCCAGCTCTGTATCAGAGCCAGAACAGAGCATTTTTTCTGCCTCATATTTGAAAAGGAAACCTGAGTTCACAAATCAGATGCAGGCCATTACATGCACTAATTTCATTGGGATTCCAATTCTGATTTCCAAGAATTAACTACAAATATGATTCCCCTAAAACCTTAACCTAATGCCTTGTGAGGTTTCTCAGCTCCCTTTTCATATGAGGAGGAAAACACCATTTTTCCCCTTGCTTTTTATCTGTCTTGTCTATGTGGACCCTTATGTGTGTAAATCTGTTTGATTACATTGACAGGAAGCGGAAAATCAGATGAACAATGGGGCTACTCAGAAGCTTGAAGTTAATCTCCTTCATATGTGTTTCTGGGATGTAAGTCTTAGACTGTAAACAGTTCAAGGCAAGAATGTTTTCTTGATAAGGTGCATATTTGCCCAAGACATAGGATTTGATTTAGACTGAGTATTACTACTACCAGTCACTACTAACAATGAATCTTATATTCATAATTACATGGAACTTAAAACTGTGCAACTGTATTTGGACAAATCTAATTTATTTGATAATCAGCTCTGCTGGTATTATTAAGTAAGAGTTTTTTGAAAAGGTCAGGCAGGACACAAACTCATTTAAAATGCCTATTTACATTCATTTCTTTTATTTCCCTGAAGGCATGAACAAATTGCTTACAATTTTTAGCTTTTCATTTTGCCTGAATAATATATAGAGGACTCATGACAGCATGTTTTATTACTTCTAGAAGTGACACCAGGATGAATTTAAGAGACTTAGTGAAGCAACATAGGAAAGGAAAGAAAATCCAATGTGTGTCTGTGTGTGAATAAGTAACTTTAAAGTGCAACATCTCATTTCTGTAACCAGAACATACTGCTTTTTTCCCTGTCCCCTCCTACTCAGCATGAGTCTAATGCTCTCTTGCCTGCTGGCTTTTTAAAACACATAAAGCTCTATTAATGTGAAATACGTGTTTTCATTCTTCAGTATCTGGACTGTATCAGCTAATTACTCCCTTTAAGTAAATTTTTAGGTATGACATAAGTTCCATTTCATCCATTTGGACCCCTGCAAGTTGTTTTTTCCTGAAATAGAGAACAAATGAGATCTTTTTTCCTTCACAGTCATTGTTCTGATGGTTAACTTGCATGCATGTGGGACACTCATGTTTCTTGTTTCAAGTTTCTTGATTGAAGCTGGATATTTCAGATCCTTAGTATGTGTTCTAAGTACTACTTTACTGCACATTTTAAGGTCTTTGTCTTTTCTTCCTTTCCATACAGAAAAAAGGTATTTCTCTTTCTGTCAAAACACATCCTTATTTGGGAAAAAGTTCAGTTTTGCTATATTTTATTATAATTTTTCATTAACTTTTACTTTTTAGCTAAATTTTAATTATGCAATTATTTTTCCTATATATCCATATATTATTGTATCTGTTAAAATTGAAGGAAAACTTCCTTAAAACTTATGAAAACCAACAGAAGTACAATGAATGTAAAGCAGTTACATTAATGAATTTGATCAATATTTTAAAGACAAGAATATAACATCTCCCTCAGGCTGCCTTGAGTCCATCCCCTTCATACTTCATACATTTTTTTCTACATATAATTTTCAAAACCAAGTAGTGTCACCAGTGGTCAGAGGAATTACCCCTATTGTTTTCTTACAATGTTCTGATTGCACATGCTTTAATCACTAATCAGTGTCCTGGTTTCAGCTGGGTTAGAGTTACTTTTCTTCCTAGTAGCTGGCATAGTGCTGTGTTTTGGATTTAGTATGAGAAGAATGCTGATAACACACTGATGTTTTAGTTGTTGCCAAGCAGTGCTTAGGCTAGTCAAGGACTTTCTNTTTTCAATTATTAAATTGTTCTTGTCTCAACCCGTGGGTTTTCTTACTCTTGCCCTTCCGATTCTCTCCCCCATCCCACTGGGGAGGGGGAGGGTGAGCGAGCGGCTGTGAGTCATTGTGAACTTTTTAAGAACTGTCTCACAACAGAGGACACCTAGGTGTACAGAGATATGCCAGGTGACAGTAAGAAATCTAAGATGTACAGGTGAAAGTGAAAATGGAAGAAAAAACCATAAGAATGGAAAAAATCCACCAAGATTTCTGCATGCTAGAACAAACTTCATTGTTAGATTCCCAATGGAAGGGATAAAGGGTAAAAATTAAATACTGTGGAAGACAGTCATAGCAGGGGCTGAGTCCACATTAAGCAGGATAGTTCTCTAAAAATGTACTGAAAAGGTAATGAAGATGAACAAACGTGTCATTTCAGTGTCTGTAGTAGTGAGGTAGGTGACATCATTGGTAATAAAATGGTCTTTCAAACCAGCTGGGAAACAAGATGCAGTGATTAGAAAAAAATAAGTGAAATTTGTAAATGCTAAGACCAGGATCCTGGGTAATAAAACAGATAGAACTACTGCTGCAAGGTATCCTCAAGTAATAAATCATAAATCAGTCATCAGATCAAATCATAAAATCATAACTGAAACACAATAATGGAATAATATATTCATTTTCAGAAATAAAAAAACAAGGGTAATGTTTTTAAGATAGAATTGGGCCATGATTAGTTTAAAAGGCAGCCACAGCAACACACTGCATGTATTGACCATCAATTAGACTGGGAATTGTGTAATTTTTTAGATCTTTATATTCTCAGATGAAAATATGAGAAGAAATGCTTTGAATAATAATATGGCCCAGTATTAGACATGGTTGCCAAGATTTCTTTACCAGACAATTAATGACAACAACAATATTGATGTTATTTTAGCTTATTTTGATAAAACATGGAAGTTTAAGAAAAAGCAGGTCATAGAAAACAATAGGCTTGAGCAAACAGAACTGATTTAGAGTAAACTATAATTACTATTAAGTAAAATTGGCTTATATGTAAGGGGGGTTTATTATTTTTATATTAAATGGAAGACTGTGAAACTAAGGGATGAAACTCAAAAGCTCACTGGCACTAGGACAAAATCTCTCTCTCAAAAAAGATGAGTTTTTGTACTGCCAGCAAAGGAAAGAAAATTCCAGGGACAAGGCCCAAAATTAACTGTATTCCTCACAACCTCAAAATCAGATTGCATAAATGTAGTAGGAAAAGATTGGAAACAGAACTTGTATTTAAGGGGTTAATCTAGTATGGTCACACACAGTCTTATCTCCTCTGATAAGGTAATACCCACAAAGACATGCAACCTTCTTCTCTCCTACTTGACTTGGTGTTTCTTGAAAGAACTAATTTAATTTCACAACCACTTCAGCTGTACTGCTTCTTACACCTAAATTACTTTATTCAGAACTAGATTGCAGATCTTACATGGTACTAGCCAGAGATTCTTGAAGTTTCTGTCTAGACAGTACCATCCACACATTCTTTCCACAGAAATCCCACAGGAAATAGTTAGAGGTTTGACCTCTGAAAACTGGACTTATCCTAACATCTGCAGAGTCCTTTGGAAATCCATACTGGTCAGAATCATTCTGGGGAAGTCCAAGGGACCATTCACTGTTTCCTGTTCCACAAGCAGTCTGATTCCCTCAAGAGCTATGTTACTATGAGATGCCACAGAACACTGGAACATCTTTCTCAGAATCATACACACCATCAAAAAAACACCACCAACAAAAAAAGCCTTTTGGTTTAAGCAATAGCTTTTCCTAGAGATACTACAAATATCTCCCCCCAAAATCAAAAGGGAACAAACATGAAGTAGATGTTGTCCGTACTGACTCTTCCACATAGTTCATTGAAACTTTAAAATAAAAAATGTGTTTCCTATCTGGAGGCAAAAGAAGCACACATATATTGTCGCTTCACAGTATGCCACAGTATTCATAAATACTTTATGTATTGTCTTTTGGAAGATAAATTAACTCAGTTCTTTCAATTCTATATGAGAAATCATCCACTCAATGGGCAAAATCTGTTTGGGTATTTTTCCTCAACTGTGTATGACACAAATATTCATTCCTTTTAAGGAAGTGCTAGGTCATGTGGTATCCCTAAAAGGAGAGAAAAATACATCTTTTCCTACTGCCAAATTTATCCGTTCAAAGCAGAGAAATTTCTAGGTGTCCCAGGGTCTGGCAGTTAAAGGGAGGGAGTCAGATGTCTGAAGTTCAGACAGAGACACTTGGCCAGATAGCTGGTAAAAGAAGAAAGTTGCAGAAGATCTGAGACCTTCCATTCAAGCACAGCATTCTGCAGGCAACAGATGGCCTGACTTGGCTGACATTCCTCCTAGGCACCAGAGAAGGCTCTACAGGGTCTGCTGCAATTTAGGAAGCCATTTAGCTGACTGAAGGAAAACCTGGAAGCAAAGAATCATCCTATAAATAATTCTACATTAAATCACTGAACTCCCCCATAATACAGCAAGTAAATTACTGGCACTGAGGAGTCATTGTAGGTAAGTATCATACTCAGTGACAAAGAACATCTTCCTATAATGCACAAGGGATCGGTTCCAAAGAACTCAGGTGTAAAATAATACGTGTAAAACAAGCTTCTTAAAATTTTTATATTTCATGTTCATGAAATTTTCTGTAAGAGAACAGGGCTTTCATTTTTGTGTGGACACTGTCCAAGGCATTGCACATATTTCTAAGATGCTGAAGAAGAAAAGAAAACAACAATTTCTGCTTGATTTACATTAAAAGGAATTTGGCGTATGTATTTACATCTAAAATATACAGTTAAGCAAAAGTTATGTATTTGGAGAAAAATTATTAAAATGATGAAAAGGTGTTCAGGAGATCTGGGCTTATTCATTGTTTTGATATTGTGTAAACTTAGACAAATCATTTAAGCTATATCCTCAGCAGTTCCAAGATAGTAAAATACTTCTGACCTGGTATGTTCAACTGAAACTGTTGCCTGCAGTATGCCTCCATACAGGGTTAGAAACGTATACAGACACACATGTCATTTGTCAGAATAGGGCGTCTGTCCTCATTCTGAGCTCTACAAAAAGCTCTCTCCTACCTATTTAAACTGAAATTCTGTTTCTGGGCAGAGACTTTCTTTTGTTCTGATTGTATACATCTGTTACAGGGAGAACTTAATTTCATTTGGGATATTTAGGTGCCACTATGAATAATAAATAAAATTTATTTCTCTGCTTATACTTGGATAAGTTATGAAGGGTGGCACTTTGCAATTACTTTTTTGTCTTTTAAAGAATATTTTGCCATTATGCTGCTTTTATTGCTAAACTTTTATCACAAAACATATAAAAAGTAAAACCAGGAAAAACGAATTAAATTTATTTTTTACTTCCCTAGTGACACTTTAATTTATATAGATTCAGAAAAGGCAGAATTGAACATTTGTAATTTTCAGTTAAGATAGTTAAAGTAAATATTCTTTCCAGAAGCAATTTGTTACAAACATCTTTGAAACATCCAGCATTTCAAAAGCTATTTGATTTCTAGTACCGTTTCTTCCACTGAGGGAAGCTCAGGGTCTTAGTGGTATAGTAAATTATTTGCCAGTTGAGAGGAAGCCAGATGTTCAGAAAGCTTCTTTGCTGTTGAAGCTTTTAAGAGATATTTTAGTTATGTACCAGAATTAGCAATTAGTATTCAGTAAGCCACTCTTCAAACACCAGTGGTATAAACGTATTTGCTCTAAAAATTATTCATATACGAGAGAGAGGTGGAAAAACATCAACTAATCCCTAGTGCTGTGGAAAAGAAACTTAGTTAGACTTTAATGAGCACTTAGCAGTCATTTAATGAATGCGGCCTCAAAGCCTAATCCATCAAACTGTAACTAGCGTTATCACTGGTTTAAAAACTATGTATTAACAAACGGGTTTGGAAAAATTCTACGGAACACCACCAGGGAACTGCGGCACTATGAGTTCCAGGTCTGTGAGTCTGTCAGGTCTGGTTACCTTGGGAAATCAAGTTCTGTGAAGACAACTGTGGTCTAACTTACTGTAAGTGAGCTGGGGGTTGCTTTAATTCTTTGGATTATGAGAACTGTAAGATGAGATCTTGAGTTATCACAGATAAATTTATGACACTTCAATTAACTGTCTGTTGAAGTTCATAGAATAATTTTGAAGATTACCTGTTAATTGTTTAAAATATTTCAATAATTTGTAATTAACCCTCAGAGCCTTAGTAAAATCATAATACTGAAATACTGAGTACTGGAATCACTGATACTTTTAAAAGTAACTGAAATTACAGCATAAAATCATACAACACAAACAAAAAAGCTGGATTTTGCAGAGGAAAATCATGATTTTCCGGTCTACTAGAATCATCAGAGAAGTCATTTAAGAGAAGCATTCCAGAGACATCTGTACTTATCAGAATCTTAGGAAAACAGGTAGTGTATTGGGAGCAGAGGAGATAGACAATGTGTGTAAATTGTAGCCAAAGCATAGATCTGTTGCACCCATAAAGTACAAACTGACTAAGCATATTGTAATTAATATTAGCTTGCCTTAGACCCAGACATAAACACACTAAAACAGCATAATCCCTGACAGTGTTGTAACACTGTAACTGTGCTAACAGCATAACCACCAAGAAGCACTTTGTAACACCGCTAAGTATAAGAATAATAGGTAATTATGATGAAGCAAACTGCTACTTAAGGCATAGTTGCCCAAACAGGGTACAGGGAAACAGTGCAAACTAAAATTTGCAAGATAAGGATGAAGGATGTAAAACAGGCAGGAGAGTGGCATGAAGGAACCAGAAAAAAACTGCAGAACAAGCAAGAAAGATGCCCATCATCCTACACATGCTGGGGTAGTCATATAAAACCACATTCAGCTGGATTATAAGAACTCAGCAGAACAGTGGTTCAGTGATTCAGGGTGGTCTCTTTGGATCCGTTTTTATCATGGCCAAACATGCTGCAAGAACATACTAAAAGAATATGCTAAAAGAGATTAATGTAATGCTTAGGACAAATGAAACATTGGCAAGTTGTGAAAATGAGAAAAAAATTAAGTTAGTCAAGATTAAGAACAAAATGAAACGTAGGACAATTTCTGAATATTAGTGACAGATCAATACAGATACCTACTTCTTGTATTTTAATATTGAATTGTAAAGTACAGTAGAATAAATAATGTCAACTACTCATACATTAGAAAGGCTTACACATCAGTCAGTTTTGGTTTTCCTAGTGCAATGGAAAAAAAAGTCCCTGTGTATAGGTCAAAAATATCCATTTAAATATGAACTGGCTCAAAGAGGACATCTGTCACAATAGAAGTTATAAAAATAGTGGAAAACAAAATAGAATGTTATGCAGGTTGCATCTTATGTCCTGACATGAACATTGTACCTCTAAAGTTTTTAAAAACTGAGGCAGAACAAAATAGTCCGCTGGAAGTCAGAAGAGTATTACCATGATAGGAGTTGGAGAAATATTAGGATTGTGTGGCTAAATAAATTGTATAAATAACAACGAACACGACCGAGACAGATAGAATATTTAGTAGTAGAGCAAATGATGTCTGACACAGCTAACTCAATTAAAACTGACATAAGGAAGTATTCTAATTATTAACAAATAATTAAATTTTGGATCTCATCAGCAATTTCAATTATCTCAACCAGAAGTTTTAGGAGGTTACTTACATGTTTAAAATTCCTATATCAAAGGCAATTATTTGAATAAGCAAATATACTACAAAAATATATATGCATATCCCATATAACCCCATATGAAGGTATTAATCAACTGCTAAAGATTAAGCGTTAAGGAGTAACTGCAGAAATACACATGGCAACGGTTGAGCAGAAAACCTGTATTATTGTGCTGGTGGCAGCATATGGGAAAAGGCAACAGGGAGAAATTAAGAGGCTCAGGGTTGCAAAAAAAATCTTTTGGAAGATGTGAAAATTGAATCTGTTTTCTAAAGCATAGTCTGATGACTGAGTTACAAACCTACAGATCCTTGAAATGGATCACATGGAAGTCATGCTTTACTTGTGCACTTGACTTTCCTCATCTCTTCATCATCACTCTTTCTAGTTTTTGGTTTTGGAAAGAAATTTTAGGCTGAAGCAGAGTTTTTAATTTTAATCACTATATTCTCAGAACAGGAACACATTGAGATGGAGAAAACAAGTAAAGAAGAAACAATGTTGGAATTTCATATTTGGCAGATTTGACAATTTTGACAATGGTTATGCAATAAGCAACCAGATATTTACCCTGAAGTCTACATTAGGTACCAGCATAATTGTGGTTTAACCCCAGCTGGCAACTAAGCACCACACAGCCGCTCGCTCACTCCCCCTGCAATAGGATGAGGGAGAGAATGGGAAGGATAAAAGTGAGAAAACTCGTGAGTTGAGATAAAGACACTTTAATAGGGAAAGTAAAAGCCATGCATGCAAGCAAAGCAAAATAAGGAATTCATTTACTACTTCCCAT
>VYZW01003709.1:5314-25392 GCA_013401315.1 Balaeniceps rex
GAGCTTGCCAGTGAACTGCTGCATGACGTTTGCTTTATCCTTCCATGCTGTGTTTTAGCTTATTTAATAACATCTTCAAGACATTTGTGATTCCCTAGTACGTATGTGTCTCTGCCGTGCTCAGCACAGGGCTCTGGTCTGAGAGGTTTCAGACTGTAGTTATCTATCAATCATACCTCTACAGTAAGATGACCAAGTAATTCTAAGAAACCAAATGAGAGCTAAAGCTAGGAAGCTGGATGCTCAGCCTGTCTTTTAATACTTCTTTCTCCTCTGCAACTTTCAGTTTCTTTGAATAATTGTGACAGCAAATTGGTAGCCAGCATATTTGTTTGAAGGAGGAAAAACCTACCTGATCCTCCTGCTTCCCTTATTCCTGCATCTTACAATAGCTGAACAAGTTTTGTATTTTTTTAAATACCTTCTCAAAGTGGAAGCCCTGGTGAGGCAGCGTTGCACTGGTGCTGGGTGATTGAAAGTGTCTACTCCAGAAACGTCAAATCAGGCAGGTGGTATATGATCACTATGCACTGTCTGTGTGTTTTGTGATAATAAAGTCTCCAAAGAAAGGGAGAGAAGGAAAAAAGCAAAGCAGCTCCGTTTCCTAACTGCTTTTGAATTCAGAAGACAGCAAAAGGGTTTTGTTTGTTCAAGAGAAGAGAGAGGCCAGCTTTAACAATGTGTCTGAACGTGAAAATATGTTTCTGTGTTGATTTTTTTTTTACCTTTTATGTGATATATTTTTATGGAGTTTTGGCTTACTTTATTTACATACATTATAACCTCCCTACTGAGTAAACAAGAGATGCCCAGCTAAGCAAACAAGCCTGAGGGTGATGGGAGAGGGAGAGAGAAAGGAGAAGAATAGCAAGAGGGAGAGGAAAAGAGAGGTGGCAATAGGAAAAGGGTAAACAGACAAGCACTAATTAAGGCCTTCATCACAAGCAGGGAGATGTGCTAGGCTGACAGTCAGTCAAGCAGATAAGGGGAGATGAGTTAAAATCTAGCCCCAGGTTTTGAAGGCCTCAGGGCCCTGGCAGACAAGAGCACAGTGAACGAACAGGAAGCCACTGAAAGGTCATTTGCATGAAATGATGTTCAGGATCTTTGCTTTTGTTGTTGCCCTGATGGCTTTAACCCATTCCTGGCCCAGGAAACACACAGAGATAGGGCACTTGCAGCCAGTCTCTGTACATGGCTCGAAGGCTTCTTTTGGTGGCCTTTAAGGGAGCAGTTCTCCAGGGAGCATATGCTTCATAGAGGGAGAGAGAGGGCTTGCATTTCCCACTGAAAGTAAGGGGAGCTGAAATTCCTTGGCAAGTGATGTGATCATGCTCTAGCAGAGCATAACATGGAGAAATACTCAGAATGGGGGACTCTAGGCATGAAATGAGCCACAAGCTTGCCAAGTTGAGGGAAGATGCAGTGACCTGCAGTGGTCAGAGACATTCAGGTATTCTAGACTTTGAGGCTTGTTCTTCTTTCCAAGAGCTCTGGACACAAATCTTAGGAGTTTCCATTATGGAGCAATATCAGAATCTGTTGTCAGTTGCCCTTGCTGTAGCGTCACAAACATGTCATGACTATCAGGAGCATTGTGCAGGTGGCTCCTGTCTGCCCCTTCAGCTGGAATTGAAAATACATCCACATTTTTAGTGCTTATGAAAGAATGGGCAAATTGTAGTTGCAATCTCTTCTCCCTGAGCTACTTTAGGAAGCAAGATCTTGCTCAGATCTCCAAGGGAATTCTGACACTATAATTATTATTATATGTTCTCAATGTGCTTAGGCATGTAGGCAGATTGTAATTCTTAGTGACATGGCAAGAGAAATGAATGCAGAAGTGCTCACCATTTTGCAATAGTCAGACAGCCTAGCACACTTCTCCCCCACACACACTTCTGTTTAGACATTTGGTAAGTCATGGTCGTTACTCTTCTGCTTTTTCTTCTGAAACATTAAAACTGATTATAGCAAAGTCTAGTAGATTAAACAGGGATCTGGGCTATTGGACTTCTGGGTTCTACTCCAAACCACTGCCACTTCATTACTGTTTGACCTTCTCCATCTCATGTAAACTCACTGTGAGTAAAGTATCTGTCTGCCCCAGAAGGGCAGTAAGTTTACTTGCCTCCAGGAAAGGGGATGATTGGAATTACTACCTCTGAGATTGGTAGAGTGCTCTCAGATCCTTGGGTGAAAGTGCTGTTGAAGGTAAAGCAGTGGTTAATAGTAGAGTAGCTCTCTGGAGTGGGTGGTGAGGCTGAACGCTGAAACTTCAGGCTTCACTGGATGGGAATCTGGTGAGGTCTTGAGAGACGTCAGCCTGCTACAATGTCGAATCTCACAAGGAAAATCTCACTGAAGATTTCCAGTGGGGTGAGCTCCATTCAAATAATTTCCAGGTACAAACTCCTTTCAGTTCCATATCGGTGCTGGAAAAGTTGAACCTGAAGTCCGTCTTAGACTGAGACTGAATGGATCTAGGCTGTTATGTTTGGCGAGCTCTTGGATTTTCCCACTAGAATCAGTGCTGTCCAAACCAATGCATTCCCAATTCAGGTATGAAGACTCTGGCTCAAGCCCAGCCGTAGCAGATACCTTGTTTAATGCTGTGGCTAGCCACAGCTTTCCTTGGGGTGATGGTGCTCACTGGCATTTGGTGTAACTAATCTATTTCTCTGCTTCTAGGGTACAAATCATCTTAATAATAGAGACTTTTTTTTAAAAAAGAAAAGACAAAAAAAAAAGTTCCCAAACGTCTCTTCTATTTCACTTTGCTTGTAGTTTGCACTGCATTCCAGTGCAGGCTAGTATCACAGCATGCTAGAATCCCATTTAGATAAATATTTTTAAAAGCTACTGTGTGGAATCGGTGGAGATGATGGTGTGTAGGATTACACGTAATTGTTCTGTGTTATGAACACAGTGTCATGATTGTGAATGGACTTTTCTAAAGCAGGGGCTATGAGCACACATAAAAGTAGCAGAATACAGATAGCCCTTGGCTAACTGCTTATTGCTTCTGCTCTCTGTAGGATATTAAAAGGCCACTGTCATCAAGTAATTTTTCTTCTACTTCACTACATGTAGTAGCTTCTTTAAGAGCCTGGAAATTATTTTATTTGCCCTTTTACTCTGGACAAACAGCAGGTTCTTTTTTTGGCCTAACATTCCATTGGGAAGACAAACCCAAGCCCTGTTCAGTGTGGTTTTGCTTTAAATTCCACATAATGTCAGTGCTAGCATCAGCCTAAGAGGAAGAGATTTCTAAAAGTGTGATTAATCTGTTCAACATATGACCTTGAAAGCTGAGCAAGTGGAAAGGAAATACTGATTATTAAAGGTGAGGTCTATGGTTTGGAAAGAAACTTCATGTTGGTGTAGTAGGAGAGATCAGTGAATTTGTATGTTGAGAGAAATCATTTATATGAAAGAAGAGCCCTTGTGCTCATTTAATGAGGAAATATGTGTCGTTCCATTCTGTGTTTTATGAGAACATGCTGCTGTTGAAAGACAACTCTGTAAATGTCCTACAGTGTAATATCCAAAACTTACCCTATACCTCAGGGCAAAGTGCAATCTGGAATTGCAAATTTTCCTTCATGCCAATATTATGGATGGCTAGGACAGAGGATGTTGCATAGACTCTATAAAGCAATGTGGAAGAAGCGTTGTCCTGCTTCTTTTCAGCCACTGAATTTTTTTGTCCAGTGGAAGAGTGAGTCTCCAAGAGGAACGTAGCCCGTAGCCCTGTGTGCCAACCTTCACCTTCCCTCGCAGTGGTGATCTCAATCTCCAGGGACCGCGTTGCACTTACAGAAAAGCCTAGGCATTCAGCACAGCTAGCCGAGTGAACTGTAGGGTAACTCCTGGCTCCAGCAGGGTTTTAAATAAAAATGTGAGTGGAACTGAGCAAAACATCTGCCAACGGTGGCAATAGAAGTTGCAAAGGTACTGGGGTTTTTTTTGGTCCTCTTTTTGTGGTTCATCTCTAGTACCAAATGTGCCTAAAAACTTGCGATTCTAGGTCAGGGAGGAGAGACAGCCAGATGTTTGTTCACTCCAGAGGGTAGAACAGACCATGACTCTGTTAAAAAAATACAGAGATATTTCAGACTCTGCATTTTTAAATTCTCATTTTAAGACAAGGCCTGCCTCTGCTGTGCCAGTGTGGTGTGTTACGTGCCCAACAGTGTGGCATGGGGTCAGAGAGGTTTATTCACTGCAGGGAGTAGCTTGTGATTTCCCAAAGCCCAACCAGGCGATTTTTCTCTCTTTCTCTCTCTCTTTTTTTTTTCCCCTTTCTGCCTGGGAAGGATGCAGCATCACAGACCTTGTCACCCGGAGCTTAGAGGACAGCAACCATATGCCTTCCGACCTCCCCTTGCTTTTCTAGGAAAGATTCAGCCTGCTGGGCATTTTCTATCAGAATCGTTAAGAGACAACGGCTGGGATGTGGCCCAGGCTGGCGTTCCTCTGGTGCTGTGCATGGATGGAGGGAAGGGGGGAGGGTGAGAAGGGGAGCATGGCAGGGGGAGGAGGGTGAGGAGACTGGGCTGCCAAAGAGGAGGAGGAGGGATGGAAGAGAGGCGAGATTGGTGTCTTCATGTGCATGAGGCTGGCCAGCGTCAGGACAGCTTGATGAGCCTGCAGGCTACTATCTCTTGCAGTTGTTCTGATTGCAGTGATGGGCTTGTCTGGTGGCTTGGACACCAGCTTTCATTATCATGCTCTGCAACATTTGCAGTGGCGGGGAAAGAAGGGAACGGAGAAGGTAAGGAAGCCCTGGAGTTACACACATGCACCCACACACACACAAATCAGAGACAGGAAAGGGAGAGAAACAGCTTTGGCTCCAGGCTATTGATTTTGTTTCGTGACACTTGCTCATTTCCCACTTCATGTGCTTCTCTGCTGTTCTGCCTTCCCGGTACGGCTACAGCAGCTCTCCATAAAACAATAGTGAACCCAAAGTGGTGGGGGCTTAGCAACTGATGGGTTGACCCAGTGATTTGAAGCCATTTTGGAAACAATCCTGTTTGCTTGCAACAGCACACAAACACTCTGACATGTCTCCACGCTCACCAAGGAGACACACTTCCACAATGCTTTCCTCACAGATATGCACACGCATCCTCTACATCTGTCTGTACTTATGTTCCTTACCTGGTCTTCCAAATACTCAGACTCATCTTTTCTTCCCCAGCCCCTCCAACGGTCTTGTCTTACTCTCAAGGTAAAGGAAACTGGAGGTAGAGCTATCAGAAATGTCTTCTTAGAAAAGTGATGCTTTTTTGGAGGTGTGGCCCCCAATGTTGCACTATTACTACTAAGGCAACAGCTTTAACCTCAGTTGCACTACAGGCAAAAATACTGGGACAATAATATTATACAGGTAGCATCAGACTGTTCTTGTTTCTTTTTACCGCAGTTATAACTTTATTCCCTGTGAACTGGGCATTGCTGCCGGAGTCACATGTGGCAGTTGTGGCAACAGCAGTTTTGATCTTTGCCACATTTTTTTTTTTTAACAAAACCAACTGCCTGACCCCAGGGGAAGGGAAAGAAACTGCTGTCAGGCAGGGGAGTTGAGTGAACCAGGACTGTTACTGAATATTGCAAGACTTTGTGGTAAAATCGTATGATGCTCTGCTGTGGCTGCCCATATTTTATATCTTCTGAGGATCTTGGGGATTATCAGACAATAGCCTTCACACCAGCACCAGAAAGTTTGGGGGTGTGGAGGAGATCTGCTGAGTTGATGCTACTTTGCTGTTAGCATCATTCTCCTTTATTTAGCTGCTTCTGTTAGAGCTTCTCCACCCCTCTGCTTGGAAGTTTAGTTCACCTGTGAGAGTAGAAAGGGACTTTGAGTGAACATAATTTCTTGGTTACTGTCTCTCTTTCTGGCCTGAACACACACATATGCACATGCATGCACAAACATACGCATACTCTCTATCACACACACACGTACATATGCAATTTTCCCCAGCTTTGTATCAGGGGATGTTGGAATGCCATGGCTGGCAGGAGCTACTAACTGGATTAGCTGGTATATCCATCTGGAGCTCCCAGTGGGAGGGATGGACAGGTTCAAGATCAATAAAGGCTTGTCCGAAGCAGCAAAATGGATTGTTTTGTCAAAAAGAAGGGAGGAAAATATGCTTTTTCTCCTTGCAGACTTTTGCCCGAGACGGGGGGGAGTGGTTTCAAGAAGGTAAGGAAAGGGAGATGTTTTTTGAAGAGGGAATGTTTCTTACTGTGTTGCTAAATACGGTTGTCCATCCTTTTTCAGTGTATTTGGCTGCATCTTGTCTTCCTATTAAACTCTTCCTTTATTTCCTAAATCTTCATTATGAATTTGAGAGCATAAGGGGCAAGGCAGCTCCCCATCAGGTTATATAGTGACATGGTGTGGGGAATTTTTTTGTGTTCCTCCTTGTCCTTCTTTTGTTGTGCAAGATGTAAACCACTTCCAGAAACATGCCTTGGTACTGACCTCAGGACTTGGCCAGTGCGTTGGGGCTGAAGCCACGGGATTTTGCAGTGTACTTCCCTGTCCATCTCTCAGGCTGAGATTTGACATTGACTGATGGAGTGAAAACAGTCGCTTGTTTAATAAGAGCTGTGCTGAGATCAGACAGATTCATCTGGATTCAGCAACAGCTGTACTTCCGATGTACCTGTACGAAGTAAGCAAACCAGCAGAAACTGAAATGCTGGTGAGAGGGAGGAGCCTCTTTATGACTATTGATAGACTTGAACAAAATTGCATTTGCTGATGTATTGCTTAGCTAAGTGGCTGAGAAAATAAAAATAGCTTTTCCTCCCCCTGCCCTCATCCTGTTGCATAAGGTTTCCTACAAAAAGCCAAATACACTGGAATGAGAAGGGAAGAGCCTTTCCTTTTTCTTTCTGGTTGCTTTATCCACCCACAGTGTCACCAATTGTATTGCAGACTTGCAAAATGTGTGGTGTGCAAGTGTGTGCTCTGCTGTGAAGTGCTAGCTTCTGGAAACACTCATTATGAGGGAGGATCAGAGCCTCCATTTCTTTTTTGGCATCTTTAGTTGGGGTTTTTTATGTTTACTTGTTTGGGTTTTTTAATTAAACTTTTAAAAAGGTCACGTTTACAGGGAAAATGCTTTTGAAAGAATGACCGTCCTGAAGCCAAAATTTCATAGTATATTTCAGACATAATGATTTTTTAAGGTAGGTTTATGACTTCCAAGGGTCTACTTTGGGATTAGTGCTGTTAGGATGAGCACACATAGCATCAGGGTTCGAGTCCTGGTTCTGCCTCAGATTTCTGTAGTCTTGGATAAAGCGCTTAGTTGGCCCTGTACTTCAATTCTGGCATCTCTAAAATGCAGAAAATAATAGCTAATTTATGTAACGTGGTTAAAAATAACACAAGACTAGTGTCATCTTACTAAGTTGCCTTCAGTCTTTGGCAAAGTAACATAAACCGTTGTAACTTCAGTTTATCATTCTTTACTGTGAGCTTTTTCTCTAGTTCTTCTGTTACCTCTTCTGTAGGATTCCCTCCTGCAATCTGTGTTTCTCCAAGGCCTGTGTAAGTTGCTAACTAAATACCTAGGGAAGGAAAATAAAAAGCGTAATGTCTTTGGAAAATATTCAGGAATAGTTTCAGGAACCAGGATTACCTAGCTAAGGATCCCAACTGATGGTGCTGGAATGGGATGGAAACAAAGAACCTGTCTCCAAAATGGGAGCAGACACAAAGACAGGTTCTTTGCTGGGTGTGTTCACTATCCCTATGGTGCAGGTGCTAGTTGCTTTTGTCTCTTAAAACAAGAGACTGTTTCTAGTACTGAGTGATCCCATCAGTCCCCTTGCTCCCTATAGCCTCCTCCAGCCACTGCTGCTGGAGCCCGAGCAATAGCGAGACCCTTTCTTCCTCCCAACTGCACTGTTCTTCATACCTGATCCTTGGAACTGTAGTGGATTGGGGCAGCAGTGGCATTTCCCACTTCAGCCTGTGTCCTGTATTAAAAGCATACAAGTAGCACAGGAAAACACAATGGCCTATATACTTTGTACATAGGCTGTGAGGTTTGAGGCTGCAACAAGAGAAATCTTGTGTGATAAGGGGTTGCTAGCCAGTCTGGAAAACATGACCGAATTATCGGAGGCTGATTTGGGGAGTCTTTAGCACAATCTGAAAACCACTGTACTACAGACTCTTCTCCCATCTCATTTTATGACTTCCTCCTGTGTTGACATCCAGTCTTAGACGCAGCCTTCCATCCTGCCATACCCAACGCTGTCACCCCCGGACCTTAAGGTAGGCGCTTGTTTTTGCTCTCATTGTGTTCACAACACAATCTTGTGTCCAAAAAGAAGCTATCTTTAAAAGAAAGTAGTGCAATGACAAGCAGCTCAGGGCCAAGACTCCTCTAGTGACAGCAATGTTGTAAGAGGGGTTGAGGAGCACGGGGGTGAGGTCCTGAGGGACCCCTTCCTTTGATGCTGGGCTGCGAGCGTGTTGTGCTCTGCACAAAGCGCAGCTTGCAGAGCCCAGAGAGAGCTGCAGAGGAGACCTCTGGCCAGAAGCGTGTGCTTGCGTTTAGTATCTAGCATAAAAGGACCTGTGTTCTTTATAGATTCTTAGGACCAAGGGTAAGAGCTGTAATTAATAACAATAATAATAACAGCAACGATAATAAAAATAATTCTGGTGCCATTAAACTGTGACCTGAAAAACAGAACAGCCGATGAGGAGTCGTGGTCTGATCTCTCCCCCTCCTCCTCCTTCTCCTCCACCCACATCTCTATGCTTGCTTCTCTCTTTCTTATTTTTCTTTTCTTTCTGATATTTTTTTTTCCTACTCTGGACATATCCTTGAATCCTGGCCATTCCCCCAGCTTATGGGATTCCCATTATACACACTTGATATTTAACAGCTTTGGCGTCTTCCATAGCTGGGAGTGAAAAGAGAAAAAACAGCTCAAAAACATAATGGAGCAAAATCTGCATACTGAGCCCTGGTTCCATGTCCCTTTACACTGTTTACTTAGATCTTAAAAGCTACGAGCTGTGGCATCCACTCAGACTTCATCAGCCCATCCTGCCCTGATGCTGGCCTTGGAGACACTGCCAGCTTCAAGTTCCCTTCTGCAGCCACCTCATTAGACCAGGAGGATTTTGTGGTTCCTGTGGCCGCCCCATTCCTTTTCAAGTCTCCTCTCTTACGGCCAGCTTTCCTGCAGTCGACTCCCTTCTGCCGCGGGAGGGGGCCGGGGGACTGCTTCTGCATTTGGGGGGACAAAATATATTTCGTTTTCTTTATCGAGAAATCCCTGATTATGCCCAAGAGCTAAATTTACCCCTATGTGAGTATCTGTTTTATTTGCTCAGTAAGCTGTCGTGCATCTTTATCACGTGGTAAGAGGTTGGTGTGCTCTGTGCTGTGCGAATGGGATGAGGAGCTAGCTGATCCTTCTCCCAGGAGATCCTAACCACTCTGTTTATAACTGTACGTACATAGATGTTTTGAAATTGTTGTCATCATCTTCATATATAAGAGAATATTATGCCATGAATCAGTGGAATAGTTCAGTATGAACTAAGCCCTTTAAAAGAAGAGGTAAAATACCTTGTCTGAAATCCTGCCTCCTTGCATGCCAGCCTAGTTCTGCTGCCTTAAGGAATCCCTAGAAATCCCCATGCTTCTGAGCTGTTCTTGATGGAAAGGAGTTGGGGTCTAGGTGGACCTGAGTGTCATAACCAAAGCAGTAGCCATCCCCCGCCTTCTCTCCCACTAGCTTTCTGGAGATCTTTCTTTTCTGTTTTTTGTTTGTTTTTTTCTTTCCTTCTGTTATTCTTCTTTTTGCCAGTGGATGTGAGTTTTCTGGACATCAGGGGAGCAGCACATCATTCATGGTGACCTGTGTGTTGAAGTCAGTTATGATAAAACTGGAGAAGTGTCTTGAGTATTTAGACAGTCCACTTGATCTCCTTCCTTTACCTATCTAAAATTTGGAAGTCAAAGTCTGAGCATTGTAGTGTCATTTCCTGTGAGTCAGTGGGGACAGTCAGACACTTCCAGGAGGCACTTCATGGGACTGGTCTTAGATGTTTATTTTACCATGAGGTAAATTGCCAGTTTACCAAGGCTATAAAGAAAATGCGGGGGAATTAGCTCTGAATTAGACACCTCGGTTTTAGAGATCTAAGTTATATCAGTCTCATCCCATGCTTTAATTTCCAGTTTCCTTAGAAGCTTTGAAAGTCTTACCAGAAACTTCTCCTGAAGAAGCATCTTTTCTGTCATCCAATGTCTGTCTTTCCCTGTTCCCATCTTTTACACCTGAGATAAGTCAGACATTTCTTTTTCAGTGCAAGAGCCGAAAGATTTTCACTGAAGTTAACAGTGACACATTTAAAGCTCATGAAAGCAAATATGATTATGACCCAGTGCTTTGTTACTGAGTGGGAACCATTGCTACAAGTTATCAGTGAGATTTTTGTAGCATGAAAGTTTTTCTATGGTTTGTGACAGCATTCACATTAATAAAGCATTTTATTAAACAGATTAAAAGTGCATAAGCATCAAGATGTGAGACAGCTGTTAACTGATGGATATTAACAAGAAAATTCCCTTAGAATCATCCATGGTTGAGCATGGGGAGATGCTCTTGATTCTTTATGAGTATCCTTTGTGTCCCTTGCTGTACATCCACTTGGCTTTTTTTTCATTGTCTTTGACCCAGCAGCAGGAAATTATCCTCTCTGATACAATTTTCTCATCTGACAGACTCCATTGAAATGACTCAAAGGTGAAAATTTTGGTCTGTTTTCCCAAAGGATCTTTTCCCTTTGCATTAAGGGAGAAGCTCTGGCTGAAGCCCTGTTCACCTGGGAAGAAGCTTCTCCACAGTGCTGTTGTCTTTGGGTCCCGCTGAGCTGCAGACTCAGCTTTCTGGGTTTGTTTCATGCCCTGCCCAAGAGTTGTGGCCCCAGGAAAAGCTTGCTTCCCTCATTTTGGGACTCATCTATTTGAAAAACCATTGCAGACCATAGCTATCAAGGCTAGAAGATTAGGATCTCTGAAGTTAACTCTCTCTTCTCACAGGATGGCTCTGAGTATCAGCCCATTAAATGACTAGGGGCAGCTTCTTGCACTGCACTGATCGAGTCTCCCATTTAATGATGCCATGAAAAAGCAGCAACAAATAAGTTCTTTCACACAAGCTGCTGCCAGACACCGTTGTCCATTGGGACTGGAGAACCCCTGCATACTCAGGTAAAATTACTGATTTCCATACTGGAAGTAGGGTGAGAATTGGGCTTGCTGGGTTAACCCCCTTTCCTTAGTTGCACCTTTCAGTTTGGTAGATGTTCACATATTTATAACTCTGTGTACAAGCAGGTCAGCATATTCTTCAAGGGCCATTATCCGGCTGCTCCCCACAGCGTTAGGTACACAGCAGGGAGTTGCATCAAGGAAATGCATTAAGACGAATCAGCAAGAGAGAAGGGTACCTCTGGGCCAACTCCCTGCTTCTCAATTATTTATACTTCATAATTTCCAGCAAATCACTGGCTGTTTATTGGTGCTCATCTATAATTGAAGAGTTTCCTAGATCACTGGCCAGCTTTGCTTAAGATGTAGCTGGCCATGCTTTTGAAAGCTGTTACGAAAACCCCACAGGGAAAGGCAGGGTCTCAGGAGTGGCTGGTCATCCACTGAGGATACACCCATTTAATTTTTGGCTTTTGTGGGCACCTGGGACTGGTGAGTTTCCAGCATGTGGTTTACCATCTCCATTTGACCACACCACATTGTGTAGGGACTGCGTGCTACAATACCAAGATGACCCTGACCAGGAAGTATTTCAAGGATTCTGCCTTTCCAAGCCCTTGCTCATACAGTGTGCTGCTTGTTCTGCTGCCCCCCATGCCCCCCCCTAAAAAGTGGAAGGTTTTGATGTTCCTAAAATTCTTGAAGAGGCTGTGAAAAAGGGAGCTGCTGTTCTGAATTGAGATGAAAAGCTGAAGTCTTGAAAACTTTCAAGAGCTTAAAATCTAAAGGGAAAAAATCAAGTGCATACTTATGCAGGGGACAGAGTTGGCTTTGCGTACTTTGGATGGCTCCTTGATCAGGCCTGGCTGGTCTTTCTCCGATAACATTTTGACTTAGTTTTTCTCTTTTAATTTCAAAACGAAATTATTTTGGCTGAAGCAGTTGAACTTTTCTGCTTAGAAACACTGGAATGGGCTATTTTGAATTTTTTTCTGGTTTTGTTTCCAAATAAAAAAATTATCTGGAACCAGCCATTTCAGTGTGAACAACTTCACATTTGAGCAACTAGGAAATTCTAGTGAAAAAATGTTTTGTTGAAATGTTCCCAACCAGGTCTATCCATCACTTCCTTTCACTACTACCCAATAAAAATAGCTCCCACATACCACTGTAGTCAGGAGTGCCATGTTACAGAAGAAGAAATAACTTAGCCAACAAAATGACTCACATTCCAAAGATAATATATAAGGTAGGGCCTGGCCAACTGGTTAGATTCAAATTAGAACCAGCCTCAGCCTTCCTGCCTGAAACAAAATGATCACAAAATATGATCTGTTGTTATTTTTTTATGTTTGCTCATTTTTAGCCTAACTAAAAGCAGGAAACTCTAGGACTGTGGCAAGGGGATTTGTTCTTGTGAAGAGATTTTTTTAGTTCTGTTTTGCTAGCTTGGAGTTTGGATACTCTGGTTAAAGAATGCATGAAGATCTAGACCCCTGCACAATTGAAGTTTTACAGTACTGGGCTTCTCTTTTTGGAGTGATATATTTTGAAGTAGCCACAATTGTGGACCTCACAGAAACCAGCTGATATAATTCTGTGGGCTGTGTTGTGCATAAGCATAAAGAAGTGGACCACTATGGTCCCGTATGGCCTTAGAGCCTAAAATGTCCTTCTTAGTTTTAAACATATAATTCAAAGACATAAAATTTTAATTTTATTGTTGATATGAGATACTGAACTAATACCCTGAAGTTTTTAGCTCATTAATTCTGTTGATCTTCACTAAAGCACTCGTTCCAGCAGAATGAGTCCTTCATGTATATACAACTTTTCAGCCAGGTTGATAGTGCTTTTAGGAGCAGCTCATGGTTTAGGTTGAATGCATTTTAAAGCAATCTATAAATCTTTATGATCTTTGTTTTTCTTTCTCTTGCATGCATACTTGGCAAGGATTTTCAGTTTGCATCATTGAAAATTTGATTCACCTATGTACAATGAGTGAGATTTGTCCACATCTGAAAAGCCAACATCAAGCCCTTTGCACCTTTTAAATCTTCAAAACAGGACTGAAGCAGGACATTATGGTTTGCCAAACTGTTGTACTGCCTTCCCCTGAAGCTGAACTGAGTTTCAGCCAAGCAGAATGAAGGGGGTGATGGTGGAGAATGAATTACTCTGACCTTGCAATGTGCTATGGAAGAAAAAGGTAATTTGGGGGCTGCAGTGCTGATTTTTGTTTTCTTTTCTCTGTGGCTTTGGTGCTTTAGGTGACTGCTTGGACTAGTACATCCTGTTTTGGGCAGCCTCTTATCAAAATTTGGAAGCTTAGAAGAAATTAAATTAATGTTAAAGGCCTACAGAGACCAACTTATGGGGAAAGGTTTTAAGTTCAGTAGATTTAGTTTAGGTGAGCAATATGCAGCATGGATAGAGTAAGAGGCCAGCACCTGATGGGCATGCACACGAAATAAACAAAAGAGTAATGAAGAGCGAGCTGCAAGAATAGCTGGGAACAGTGACTAGATGTGAAAAGGGGAGACTTTTCTGGGCATGGATTTGTCTGCTGGAGGAGTCAGTGTACTAGTTGGAAATTTTCAAAGTGAGACTGAGCAAAATCCTGGATGGTGTGGTGGGCATGGCCACAGGGTCACACTATATGGGAGAAATACATATTCTCTGTCTCTGGCTTACTTTTGTGAAATTTCGTAAGAGTATAAAGAATTGGGATAACTGAAGCTTTGTGTGTTTGGTGAAGATCTCAGCTGTACTTCAGTGACAGTCAGCGTGTGTGTTAGGGCAGTGCTGCCCCAGAAGGATCCCTGCTGCAGGCACTGCCATGGCAGGGTGGCGGAGTCCCTGCATCGACGAGCGTACAGACCAGGCCAGCGCAATGCAGCAAACTGCGCTCCATCCGAATTCCCCCTTGATGTCTGTCCATCTGGCTTATCCCCTTTTTCTCTGAAAAGAAATGAAACAGCTGTTTTACACAGCCAGTGATTGAGCAAATGCCTTCTCCTGATCACAACCAGCTCCCAGCCTGGAGCTACTGCCAGGACTGCACCGCTGTCATGCAGGGCAGGCACATGTCCTACGTGTGTATGGACCTGAAGAGCCCCAGGCTGCTGCCACCACCTTTCTGAAGGAAGGAATGGGAAGAGAAAACAGCCCTGTAAATGCTTGAGGATTATTGTGTTTGAGACAGGCAGGGGCAGGGTTCGAAGCGGCCAGAGTCCTGAGGCACTGCCATGTATGTGTGGGGGACGAGAGGGGTGGAGGAGTGGTGCAGATGAGGAAGAGACAGCCTGAAACCGGGACTGGACCCTTTGCCTTGGGTCTGAATAAATAAATCCAGACAGGGTGAGGGCATGGGGCATTTCACAGGAGAGTCGTCAAAAAGGCTTTTGTGCCATGTACCTTTGACTCCTGCTGGCTTTGAATCAAGCCTGGAATCACCAGTGTTTACAGCTGAGCACGACGGGGACTTGGTGGTGTTTAATGCTTGGCCGTTATTAAACATCTTTGCTGCATGCGAACTTAGTGGTTCCTGGAGACACTCAGGGAGGTTAAGGTAAGCAAGCTGGAAGTTGGACATGGAAGTGGATGCTGGGAGTGCTGTGAAGCGGCCTTAGTTTGTTATAATTGAGTCCCTCTTCTGAGATCTGTAGTTACAGCAGTGACTACCACAAGGAGCAAGATGCTTTGGAGACGCGCTAACTATCCCTGAAGTGTCCGGTAGCATTTTCCTTTGCCCAGGTACAGGGGGGCTTTTTAACACAGTTGTCAAATGTCCCTGGCAAATGTATTGAAATGATCTGCACTAGGAAATAAATAAATAAAAGACATAAGAACAGAAAACGCACCCTCCCAAGATAGCTTTTATGTAGCTAGAAAAGTGAGGTGGTTTCCTGTTCTAAATATTTAACATGATGTTTATGATATGTCCTCTGGGGGAAGAGATGCTTGAAAGCTAATGTTTATGAAGTAAGTCAGGAGGGATGGGAAGGGGAGGGAGGGCACACTAACTAGAAAAAAAAGGGAGGGAAAAAAAAAAGAACCTCAGGAGATGTCCTGATTTATGGCTTTACTTGCTGGAGAAAAATCTCTCTGTTTTGTTAAAAAGGTTGCAACTGATGGAAAGCAACTTCAACTCAGCTCCTTTTGAAACCAGAAACCTGTTCCCTCAGTCCAGACAGGATCTGAGTCTGGGCCAGCAGGAATCTTTTACTAGCTGCTGCCTTCGTGCTTTCGAGCCCTGCAGAAGGCGTATGTGTCTACGCATCACGTGAGTGTTGGAATGATGGTCTGATGTTTAAGAAACTGAGCTACATTTCAGAAAGGAGGGGTGAGTTCAGTTTCCTACTCTGCCAAAGGCTTCTAGTGTGATATTTGGGTGTTTAATCATCCTTTGTCTCTGTTCCCTGCCTGGGAATAGCAACAATTTCCTGATTCAGTGGGAGATTGAAAATAAATCACTTTATTGTTATATACTTAAAAAATAAAGGCCTGGATTGCCATTATTTCAGGAGGGATGACTGAACTCCTTGTTAAGCACACTCTGAATGGATGGTATTTTTCAACCCATTTTATTAAAAGTAAACCCATGCTTGATTTGTTTTACCTTAGTAATTCTGTATGTAAACTGCAGCAGTTCAGGACCAGCTTCATGTACGGCTTTGCCATTCCTGCCCCAGGGTGTAAATCTTTTGGGGGAAAGCTGTAGGTCAGAGAGGTAGAAACACCAAGTGTTTCTGCTACTCTGATTTTCAGTAGTGCAAGTTATTGCAATTTTATATACTGACTATGGCTGATATAGGCTATGTAATGAAAGAGGCTGCGTTTGAAGACGGTTAGAGCAACTCCTGCATATTTTGCTGTAATGTCTTCTGTGTCCTCAGCAGAGCCCTTGGCAGTTCTTTTGGCACGTGCTGCAAAGTGCAGCAGGCCTTAGATCTTGGGACTGAAGGAGGCTGGAAGGTAAACATAAGAAATTTCAAACATAATCTTGTCTAAGATGAAACTCCCTGTGGCTTTAGCACTGGTCTTTGAAGGTTTCAAAGAAGTCAGAGGCCAGGTAGAAAAAACTCACGTCTTAATCAATACTTTAGGTTTCTTCAGTGCATTGTGCTCAGCCTGGCTGAAAGTCAGGCCATTTGTTTCAATTATTAAATACAGATTTATGACCTGTTGTTTTTCTTGGAAATAGAACAAGGCTTGGGACCACTTTTCTGCTTGCAAATAACTGTGTTTGGCTGTAGTCAGTCCATGTACATAGAAATGTGTCAGTCGCGTTTATAAACATCCAGATTCCTACTCCATTTTCTCTCTATCCTCGTGATTCTGATCTTTCTTATCAAAGTGTAACAGTTACACATCCCTTTTTCTGGGATTACTGTGTTTTGCACAGGACTAATCTTCATTTGATGGCTTTTCTTTGGCATGCTATCAGCAAGCTCTTAAATAATTTTCCAGAAGAGAAGATCATTGCACTGTGGCGGTACACCACTGGGCAATCCTGCTTTGATGACAGGCAGGTCTGATTGGTCCAGCAAGGGAAGATTTCAACTAGTGTTGATAATATTAGTGTACTTTCTCACTCTATTAGCTGGTCTGCTATAACAACTGTATTCTTCCAGTAACAAGTATGGATATTTTCCTTTTATTTAGATATTCATGTGACTGTTACTGAATAAAGTAATTTTGATAATAGTTGAAACAGTGATGGTTGAAAAGGCATTTGAACTTGGGTAGACTTCAGATGTTTTGGGTAAAATTTATCTAACAGTGAAAGTGTGTGTCCTCCCTGTGCATCATGTTTAACTGCAGTAACTCATTCACATTAAAAAAGTGGGACAGGGAGGCAATAGTCTACTACTTTTTCCAACTAATCAGTTGAGCTGCTTCTGCAGGAGGAGATGTGAAGAAGGTCCCTTCTCTAAACCTTGTTGCTAATACGCAGAGAAGGCAGTTCTACACACGTGGCATTTAATTTTTTTTAATACTCCCCTTTGCCCTGAAGTTGTGAATCTCTTAAATTCCAACACTAGAAATTACTAAAAATAAGAAAAACAGCAAACCCTTCCCCTTCCCACAACCCTACCATACACACACCTCCAAAACTTCCCATATTACCTGAGCATCTGGAGCATTGGGCTGAGGGGAACATGGTTTTTAAAGGGGTTTTTTGAACAAAAAATCCCTAACTCTAATCTACAACCCCCTTCAGACCTGCCTCTAGGGAGAAACCCACCAATTACTATTTACTTTACCAACCTAGAGTGATTTGTGGACGTATGTAAGAATTATTTACGGTTTCATGCAGGAAAAACTTTCAGCTCCCTATTTGCCCTTGTAAGTAATGAGTTGCCTCAGGGGATCAAAGGTCAGATTTTGGTTTTAATGCCCACTGCCTTTTAAAAAATAAATAAAGCAATCTATGTGAAAAGAAGAAGAAAAAAACTAACAGTCTGAAAAGGCTCTGACTCCTGCTCTGCTTTGATGTTTTAGGTCTGGAAGGGATCATAAATTTGCTGGTGTGAGATAGAGTGATAATAAATGTAGCTTTTAACTGCTGGGTTTTTAGCTCACACAGCATCCATTATCACTGGCAACTGCAAAGGGAATGTACCTTTTTTTTCCTTGTTGCTCTTTAGAAAGATAAATATTCACCCCACTATCCGCTGATGTCCCAAAAGCTCAAATGTAGCCTCTTCTTGTGATCATTCCCCAACAACTTTCATTCGTGGTCAAAATGATTCAGTGGTGTTGATAAGAGTCTGGAGGGGTTAGCTTGCCACTTAGTTCAACGTTCACCATTTCAGCTCTTTATTGGATGGATATTTTTCCAGTAGTTTGAAGTGTGGTGAGCAGGGAGTAACCAAGGAACAATTTGAAACAGAAAATATGTTTGAGCTTCAAAGTTTGAGAACTCCTGAGGTTGCCAAAAGGGCTAGAAGCAGAACTACCATTTGGTTTTAGAAGGACTTTTGCATCTATGTTGTCTGGCTTCCTGTGAAACTCATACCCTGGAGCTCTTCCTCCTTATTTCTTACTGACAAACAGGCCAAAGACAATGCTCGGGCACAGTGAAGTCTGTTGCCGTGTCAGCACACTTTCATGCCATCCCTAGGACTGTATTAAGCTCAGACAAGATGCACTATTGGAAATTACTTTTAAAAGTCTGACAGATACTTTGTGCCAGTATGGAGCAGTGCTTCCAATGCAACTGGCTTAGTCATGTCATATTTTAAAACTACGCTGTTAATAAACGATTTTAACCACTTAGATGTCTATTAATGTCTTTTTACCAAATGCCAGCAACCTCATATTCCAACAATTTCCACAACGACTTATTGATCATGTATAGATTTGGAATGAATTTTGCCAAATCAGTTTATCATGCCTATATATCTCTTTCTATCTGCTTTGCTTTGTGGAGTGAACACTTCAGCTATTGTTTTTATTTTCCCTAGATCAGCAATTAAGTCATCTTTACTCAACTTGCATCCATTATGGATCACTTCTGTTAGTAGTATCACTTATTAATTTTTTTTAAGTTCAACCATAGATTTGTTTCTTTGGTCTGCTGCAAAACTTAATGATTTTCAATATATTGTTTCAGGCCTCCAACCTAAATGAGAATGTCATCTACTCTAAATTCATTGCTTTGAGAGCTTTTAGAAACTGTTAGAAAACTCTGGGAGTAGAACAAATACCAGACAGCACTTATTTAAATAAATAACATTTAAAGGGTGTATTAAAAGACACTGACTTGGTCTTTACTTGCAACTTGCAAGCAGTTAAGACTGTGAATATTTCGATTCATGATAGCTCTTGTTCTTATTTCTTTTAAGTGTTGTATAAAGTTTTCTATGTCTTTATTTAAATTGCATATATCAGAGGATACCTTTTCTTACTTGGCTTTTCTATTCCAATCATGGAAATAAGCCTCTTCATAGATTCGAAAAATGTGAGGTCAAAGGGATGTATCACGTAGTCTGAATTCTTCTGCAAAGGAAGCCTGTCCATTTGAATCCATTTAGTAATAAGTGGCCTGACACGTCTTCCAGAAAAGTGTCCAAACTTTCAAAAGGAGACAATGCATAACAATTCCTAGCAGTTTGTTGTAACAATTAATTACCATGACTTTTGAGCATTTCACTGCTAATTTGAATATGTTTGGCTTTAGCTTCTGATCAATCTAATCCACTTGTGGTTTTACTTTAAGCTACAGTAGTCCACCTTTTCATGTTATCAGCTTTACTTCCAACTTTATCTTTGGGGCAGACCAAATTTTTGCTGAGTACATCATCTTGTTTTTTTGTGGAGCCTGTGTCTTTGAAGACATTTGAGAATTATTTCTGAATGTTATCTGTGTTCATCACGTGGACTTCGGCTGCTTGTTTTGACCACACTTTTTGCTTCTTTCTGGGTCCATGCAGATGGCCATACCTGTTACCCTGAGGTGGTGTCTAGCGTATGCTAGTTAGAAGGTGAGCCATTTCATCCCCNCCATTGCCTCAGCAAAGAGACTGGAGGACCATCTTGGCTAGACCTCATTTTCTGACTACTAAAATAAGCTGAGATGAATCCTGCTCAGATGCACACAGTTACCTAATTTCTGTAGCTCTAGAAATGTTTTTATGGAAAATTCTATCTTAGCCATCTGATTTTATTGAAAGAATCTTACTTCTTCAAATTGGCCATTTTTATCAGTTCATTATCAGTTTTCTTTTTTGATTACCTGTCCACTCAGACTAGCCCAACTGTCTGGGATACTGTATAAGAAAGTTTGTATGATTG
>VYZW01003709.1:33510-55783 GCA_013401315.1 Balaeniceps rex
GGGAGCCAAGAAATGGATTCTGGAAACATTGTTTGAGGGGAAAAGCTCCCTACCCTTTTGTTGAAAGGTCTGCAGTAGACTGTGCTGTTTGACTTTGCTAGACATCAAGGTCTTGCATCCAAGGATCAAGGCAGTGAAAGAAGCTTCCTTAGCGTTGCTGCAGGGTGACTGTGTGTAGGCANATGCAGAAAGCCTCATGCATGTTCTTCTACACCGGTTCTGTGTGTATATTGATTACCAAGGAAAATGCACACTTGAAATAACAAAATCTCTCTTTACACTTGTGAAGTTTTAAGCTGAAGTGAAAATTTGTATGTCAGAAAGGCCCCAGGCTTTGTTTGGGGGGTGCTGAACCACTCTGCAGCACCACGCAGGGTGAGACACAGGACAGCCACAGTATCTAGTTAAGATCTGTGGAAGCCGGTTCAACAGATAGTGACATAATTAGGAAATGTATATGTTCAAAGCAAAAGCGGGTTTTGCTGATTGCTTGGGCGTTAAGGCTTTTGGATCAAAATTGTGACCAAGAGACTATGAAGGACCAAGGGTGAATCTTGGTAGGATTTTCATACTGNTCAATGTGGCCAGTTTCTGAAGTCCATTTGACAATTCTAATCCTGAGAAAAAAACAGAGGTTCCTGTTAGCTCGCCACATCAAGTCCCCATGCATTTGTTCTCCTCTTTGCACCACGCAGGGTGAGACACAGGACAGCCACAGTATCTAGTTAAGATCTGTGGAAGCCGGNNNAGTTAAGATCTGTGGAAGCCGGTTCAACAGATAGTGACATAATTAGGAAATGTATATGTTCAAAGCAAAAGCGGGTTTTGCTGATTGCTTGGGCGTTAAGGCTTTTGGATCAAAATTGTGACCAAGAGACTATGAAGGACCAAGGGTGAATCTTGGTAGGATTTTCATACTGACAACACTTGCCCTTCTTTGAAGAGGATAATTATTTAGACAGGGAGCTCCCTGGGCCAGGATCTCACTTTTTTGTCCTTGTTTGTACAACACCTAGCACAAGAGTGCCCTTGCTACTTGCTTAGGAATCTTTGGGATTCTCATACTATGCTTTGGCAATGCTCAGGGAAGAAACTATTCATGTAACAGAAATACCAAGAACCTTCCCCAGCACCCCTTCCCCTGTGAGAGATTCTTTGTGGGTTTTCTCATACCCTCAAGGCTTGTGAGCATGATTTTATCCCATGCCAAGGGACACATGAATTTCCCAGTGCTGAGGTTTTTCTCCATTTTTGTCTAGGTCAACTTCCCACATGCATGAGTCTGAGTGGAGCCATTTCAAGGCTCAGTCTCCATAGGGTGCTAACCATGCCAAAGCTCTGACCACATCCAAATTCTAGTAGAGGGCTCTGAGATGGCCCCTCTTTCCCCAAGTTGCCTGCTTGTACTAAATACTGGAGCAGCTCTCTAAAATACTGAAGGAACAAAGCATGCAAGGCAGTAAAATGAAGCAATTAAACCTATAAAACCAGGGTTTACAAGGGAATTTATAGTGTCAGAGGCTTTTTATAGCTTTTTTAGATTAGTTTAAATAAAAAGGGGGAGAGAGAAAGAGAGAAAGAGAGAGGGAGAAAAAGAGGACCTGAAACTTGAGGAGACTTAAAAGTTCGGAGAGAGGCTTTTAGGAAGCACAGAGGGGTAATAATTAGAGGCACATTTTCCATTTCACTGTCTTTGCAAATTGAAATTAAAGAAGGAGGGAAAAAAGCATGCACAGAACAACAAGCAGTTTACATTGCTCCCACTTCCTCCTAGTAGTGTTTGATTTTTCTATTGCTATTCTTTTGTTTTCTGGCCAGGTGAAAAAGTCTTGTCACCTGGGCAAAGGGACTAAAGTGAAAGAGGGATCTCAGGTATGGTGAAAGTTAGGTTTGGGTTTTTTCCCCTTCTGTTGTGCTTGCTTGCTGGTAAAGTTCACCATGTGCCTTGCAAATCTGGGAGCTCGTGTTCAAGAGGTGAAATGGAGCCAGCGCCTGATTAGGCAAATTTGGTCAGGTGAGACAATAGACACTATGTTTTAAAGAGTATGTCGGATTTCACAGTTCCTCCAACTTCCTTTTGCATTGCACATGCACAGCATACGCACACTGGGCAAGTCAGCTTCAGATTGCCTTTGGTTTGCCTAATTAGACCCATTCTTGGGTTTTGTCTGCTTCTGTGTGAAACTAAGGAAAAGGTGATTCAGATCTCTCAAATCCTGCATTGTTCTCTGTGGAAGCATGTCCTTTATTCAGGCCTGATTTCCTCACCATCAGTAGAACACACAGTGCTTTTAAAGTGGTGTTTTTCCTTTGCTCCAATCATACAATTGCAGAATAGTTGAGGTTGGAAGGGACTGCTGGAGATCTTCTAGTCCAATGCGCTGCTCAAAGCAGGGTCAGCTAGATCAGGTTGCTCAGGACTTACCAGTGGAGACTGAGGTGAAGAAGACATGGAGTAACTTGGCCTTTTCCGTGTCCTTTTTCACCACGTCCACTGCTCCATTTATCAGTGGGACCACATTTTCCCAGATTTTCCTCTTTCTGCTGATAATACCTGTAAAAGCCCTTCTTGATGCCACTCACTCTCTCACCATATTCAACTCTAAATAGGCTTTGACTTAACCAACTGAGTCCCAGCATGTTCAGGTAGCGTCTCTATATTCCTCCTGGGTCACCTGACTCTGCTTCTACCTCTTGTATTCTTCCTTTGTATATTTGAGTCTTGTCAGGAGCTCCATGTTCATCCCTGCAGGCTTCCTGCTGCCTTTGCTTGATTTCCTGCTTGTCAGGATGGACCATTCTTGAGCTTGGAGGAGGTGATCCTTGCAAATCAATGAGCTTTCCTAGACCCCTCTTTTCTCCAGGACTGTATCCCATGTGATTCTTCCAAGTAGATCCTTGAAAAGGACAAAGTCCACTGTCCTGAACTCCAAGGTTGTGCTTTTTGCCTTGTTGTCTTATAACAACTTTGGTCCCTTTACAAATGGCCGCAAAGTCTGTGCTCTGTGATGGCATGGACAACAGTCTCACCTTATACACGTGGCTTCTTCTTCCTTACATGAACGGGGAATGTCTGCTGGCAATCTTGTTGTCATCATTGTCTTACCTGCATTTATGCCATTAGTGAAATTACCCTTTCCATGGTTTTTCTAAGATCTTGCTCGCTGCAGTGTTGCTAGGGAGTTTTGAGTGCTACCTTTGTGAAATACTTTGTTCCTTCTCTTTACACTGTTCTCTTTTCCAGATAGTGTATGCTGTGTTTAGTATGGTAGAGTATAGATCCTGGATGGTTGCTAGAATATGCAATTAGTAAATTACTAATTAAGTGTAGCAATTCATCATCCTTCTGCTGTGTAGCTTTATACATAAACCTACCTGTTCTCTAAGGCAATATAAATAAAGGGTCCATCCTTTGAGAATTAGACTTACAGCACAAGAGCAAACAGCAGCCTGCCCTTCAGATCAGCTTAAACAGCTTATGGGAGGACATTTTTGCTAATGGAGAGGGTGTCATAAGAGAAGCGTTCCATGATCCTTGGGTTCTTCAGTGGAAGGGAAGGTTGCTCATGATAATCTTTGGTTCATCTGAGTTGATGCATTCCTTTTGTAACAGATACAAAATACAGGGTGAAGGGCAAGCAGGAGAGACAAAACCTAAAATGAGTATGTATGTGTGACAGAGAGAGAGAAGGTGAAGGTAGATAAAGAGGAGTAAATTCGGATCTGATACGGGCACATGCAGCTCCAAAGAGTTTCTCTGGCCATCTTGCAAAAGGTATGAATATTTCTGAATTGTATCTCCACATGACTTCCCATCTGAAAGAAGGTGAAAAGAGGAGCGCAATGAGACACAATTACCTGTTTCTGATCACATTTACATTGGGGTAATTATCTTCATCGGAGGTGTTACCATTTTACAATGAGATTAGAATCAAGCCCAGCATTTTTGAAGCTGAGCTTTAGTTTTTAAAGTCTGCAAATGTGTGCTATTGCAGTCACATGATAAATAGTTCTGAAATCAATAGAGAAAGCTATTAAAAATGTGGTTTTGTCTCTGTCTAGTATGGTACATTAAGATACATGTATCATTGTACTCTCTCTTTCCCTCTCTCTCTGTATACATATGTATGGGCGGAAATTTTAAAACTGTCCCCAATGGAAAATATAACATTGACCTCAAATAGCATCACATTTTAGGTCAATGATGAGTGATTTTTAAAATGCTACCCTTAAGTATATATTTAAAGAGGAATCACTAGAGCAAGAGTGAGTCTAACTTCCCTGATCCTAAAGTTCTGTTTGAGAAATGGTGATGAGAGGGAGAAGATGTCTAGGCAGAGCTCACCATTTCATTCATCCCAGTCCAGTACTGCTTTGGCGTTTCTATTGTGATTTCCCACCAGGGATTTCTTTTTTTTGAAATCTGAAATGCTGCTCAAGAAAGAAAGTGAGCCCGCAAAGACTGCTTTACATCTTCCATGTTATCAAATGCACCAAGAAACAAAAAGCTGGCTGCATCAAGCTCTCAAAAGAATGGAAGGAAAAGCTTCACATTTGCTAGCTGCTAAATAGAACTTTTGGTAAGCACTGAAGTCAAACAAACAACTTTTACGAGTGAGAAGATCCATCTGCTATCACTAATCTTATAGATCATTCTGTTCTCTGATACTTCAGTATTTCAAATAACATCTAATGGGCCAGAACGTAGAAAGCAATCAATGTTTTTCAAACTCCACAGTCATCAGCTGCAGGTATATGCTGTCCCAGCACAGTAGGCTTGGAGCCAGAGCCTCAGCTCATTTAAATCAATGTCAGCAGTTTACAACTTGCTCAGAACCTGGTCCCATATCCTTCTAACAGAAAAGAAAATTCTTGTCCGGCAAATAGTCTTGGTCTGTTCTAAAAAAAGATCCTTCACTGATATCATTGGGATGCAGAGCCACGAGGCAAACATCGTTATGCTACTTCAGTGCTTAGACACAAGATTGCTCTAACTCTTTAAAACCTGAACCCACTCTCTCTGGGGTTCGTCAGACCTTCATGTGTGTTTATTCTTCTCTTTATAGTTTGCAACACCAGTGCTCCCAGAGACCTTTGTTGGGAATCCAGATTGTCCTGGCAGGCCGCAAGGTTCAGAACCCTGCTTGCATGCTGAGCCATGCAGTCCCACAGGCAGCATTGAGCTTGAGTAGCACTCCCAAAAAAAGACATATACCTGGCTGTGCTGAATGCCTGGCAGTCTGTCTCTCCCATGCGCTGTGGCAGCTGTTACCAATCTTGGCGGCAGACTCGTGGTGGCCAGGAGAGTATGTGGTTGGCCTGAGAGCCTGATGGTCTGTCTCTGCCTCTCTCTCTTTCATTTTGTTGGCTCCATACATTATATCAAATATCTTTAAAGAGCACAGTTTGAATGATGGAGCTTATAATTCCATCCCGGGAGTTCTGATGACTCGAGCTTGGTTCTTGTGGTTTATGATGTCACCGGGACCCATCGATGGAGTTGTAGCCCCATAATTCACCGTTGCCCTGTTATTTATTCTGTGCAATAAATGGCTGCAGTTTAATCACCAGAGTAAATTACTGAAGCATCTTTGTGGAAACTATAATGTTACTGTAGCAGTATCTATGGCAACAATGATTCAGTAGTGGTGGCTAATGCAGAGGGAACCAGTAACACTTATCCCCGTGCACCCAGTGAGAAAGGAGTATGTACCAACCTCAGAAAGATGAGAACCTGAGGGCCAAATCCAGACATGCTGTAAGTGGAGAAAAATCTATTAATTGCTATACAGGTACATGCACTGGATATCATATGTAGTCTTTGTGAAATTAGGAGGTGGATCATCAACCTTTACAGACTTGTGGCATTGATTTTATGCAAAGAGATTTTTAGGAAAACCTCCTGACTCTTCTGTAGAGATGTAAAGCAAAAACATCTTTTCTGCATAGTATTTTTTTTTGCCTTTTCCAGTTCAGGTAGGAAAAAGAGAACTGAGGACACTTGAAATAAGTGGTTCTGAACTTCATACAATTAAGGTTTGTATTTGGTTTTAGTACGGGCAAGAAAAACAGAATATTTCTTATTTTGTCTGAACTGTCTCAATTCTTCTTGCCTGTTGTGTCCTTGTATCTCTCTCCTTAAAAGGCCTTGTAGGATCTTGTCTTTTAGTGTTGGTGGGGCTAGTGTTCCTTGAACTAAAAATGAAGTACTTCTTTTCGGCCAAATACATTTGCCAACCTATTTAACGTCATCCAAAGATGCCTAGAGGTTGGGGGTATGCAGTTCGCATTTGAATAAGCATAGGGCTGTGATGTAGTTATGATAATAGAACATTATTATAACAAAAAATATAATCTTCTAAGCCTGAACTAAAACCTCTATGTTTTCTGATTTTAAGAAAAAAGTAAGACACTCTTCAAATATCACTCTCCCCTCCCTTCTCCTTTACTCCTCCCCACTTTCTATATTCATTAATTTTCTCTTTGGGAAAAAATTAGGAGAAAAAAGCATTCTCTGTTCATCCTCTTTCAATACCCTGTGAATGCTTGAAATGCTCAGCTCTTTTTTCCTCATTTCCTCTGCTGAGCAGCCCTAGAGAAGTATTGCAGAGCATGGTGTCAGTGCCCTGACAGTCTGCTGCTTATGGTAAACGTCATTTTACAATGTAACTTTTTTTTTTAACTAGAGGTTTATGATTTTCTACAAAGATCCATTGTTTTAAGCCACGCAACCAACATGTGTTTCTTGAGATATCACTTACCTTTTAAGCAAGTAGCAGTTGAATTTTGGTCGTAAGACTTGCCTGTCCTTGGATTCATATGGTTATTCTGTTCTGGTAACCTGATACAGCACAACAAGATAAGAACAGAAAGAAAAGCCTTTTAATTTATGGTGGGTCTCAGTTCTAATCATGTAGTTGCTTAGATTTTGGCTTTATAATGTATCATTTTTAATGACAGTTGAAGAGAAAAGAGTTGAAAAGCAAATCTTACCTTTCTCATCACTGACAGCTTTTCGTAACTTCAATCAGACTTTTTTATGGCATAGCCTTGCAGTATGGGTATTATGCAAATGAAGGCCTAAACTGAAGAGCCGTCCAGCAGGAGAGCAAAGAGCCTTTTCCTTCCTAGTGCAAGATATATCTTTACAACAGCAATTTCAGAGCTGTCATTAAACAGAGAGCAGTTTTTCAGTTTGTGGATTCCTAAACATTGTCCATGGAGTCCCTCATAGGAAACTTGTGTTTCCTCATAGGAAACTTGACTTTCTTGGTCACCTTTCAGAAAGCCCTTAGAAGTTCTCCAGGAATGTCCCTTGTCTGTGTGGGCCAAAGGGTGAAAAAATTAAAAGTTGATGGCAAAAGGCCTCATGGACTTTAATGTAGCCAGAATGTCACTCCTTTCCTCCAGCTTGCCTGGTGGCGTGCTTGTAAAGAGAGCTCAGTCAGTGGGTTTGTGGGTCTCCAGTTAGTCATTTTCTTTGGGGTACATGCTGTTGGTGGCAGTCAGTAAAGAAAATTATCTGAGAAAATTGCTGGTTTGGCATCAGCTTGCCAAGAGACCTGGTTTAAGGGGTCATCCTTCTTCAGCAGAACCCATGGCTGTGCATTCAGTAATCAAAAAGTAGAAGTTTAATGCTGATCCACTGAGTATGGGCAGGAGAAGACACTGTCATGGATGCCAATGTGGTGCCCAATGGACTTAATAGAAAAGATGCTCTTATTGCAACCAGAACGTAATTGGATACTGGCAGTATCCTGCAATGCATCTACATGGCAAGTTCCCATCAGCACTAATGTGGCTTTCAAAAAGCTAATCTCTTTTCCTGGCATGGCCACTCTTCCCCTTGGTGCTGTTGTTAACTCCCCCGTCTTTTGTGTGCTTGGCCTACCAAGTCTTTGTGTTGCTGTATTCTTAGTATGTTTCTGGCTGTGGCAAGACCCTTTGCCAGGTTGAAGCTTTTCAGTGCTACTGTGAAACAAAACCAATACATTTCTTGGACCCTAAGGAAGCAATGATGTGTCCTGCATAGTATGCCTCCCACATTGCCATGGACTTCACTTTGCTTCTGTCATTCTTGTGTTTCCTCCATGACCTCCAACTTTTTCCTGTTTGGAGACATTTGCAACTTAGGTTGGCTACATACTATGTTCTTTCTGACACATTGTGACAAATTCAGTTTGATTTTACCCTGGAGGTCTTTCTAGATTTAATTTTATTATTGTGGAAGGTCATCAAAAGGGTAGTGCTATTTAAAGACCAAGTTGTGTCACATTTACTCATGGGGCTAGGGCTCTTCTTGAAGATGTCCATTCATTTAAATGGAACTATACATGGAGTAAATGGCATCCATTGTAAGCAAAGGCACTTTACTCATCTCAGTGGACTACTCAGAGAGTAGAAGTCAAGTCCTTGTCCTTAATATTGATTTTCCAGCCCCTGTTGTTACAAGGTGGCTTTCTGGCCCCCTCTAGTGACTGGCCACATAGAGTTTTATGAGTGAGATACAACCTTTTTGCAATCAGAAACAAGACATTTGCACTCCAACAGTAAACGGCTTAAAATTTAGAAGTGGCATTTAAAATCCTGACGTGCTGAATTTGTTCCCCTTTGCTCACAACCCTCTCAGGAGCATCATGTTTCCAAGTTGGTGGGACTTCTTATGGAGCTGGAAACTGTTCACAGTGGTTAAGGGTGAAACAATCCATACTGATATTAATGTGGTGGAATGTCCCCAGTTAGGCTTCCATTAGCCCAAAGGTTCATGTTCATAAAGAGAAGCCTGATGGGTTTGGTATTACAGCTACATTACCAAAGAAACAGCCATGAGTCGAAGGGGGTATCAAAAAGGACCGACATGTGAATCAAGATGTATAAGAATTACGATTAAACCTGGAGCGAGAATTTGAGTTGATATTGAAAAGGCATTTTCAAAAGCCTTCCTTTTTCTTATTCTTTTCATACTACTGGGACTGCAAAAGGGAATCTCGTTTAAAATATGAATTGGAAATTTTATACTACTTCTGGCTCTGTATTCTTGAGAAGCAGATACTTATCACGTGCCTGTTTCCTTGGGGGAGTGTGCAAGGAACTTTTGGAACAGGTTTTCTACTTTTTGGCTAATGAGGAACAGGACAATTATTTATTCCAAGAAGGTGGAGCAAGGTTGACAGCCTGGGGGTAGACCTAAAAGTGCCATAACACTTTAGGCTTTAGATGCTCTGAGATCCTTTAGAAACAACTGCCTTGATCTTTTAGTGCCCTGGTAAATCATTTGTTCTGATCACCTACTTACAAATTCCTCTTTACCCATCCTATCAGATGAAATGAGCTCAGTGTACAGCCCCTGGCTTGCGTACATAGCTCGCTGATCATAACCCAGCAGATGAACTGCAACAATGCAGAACTTCAGCAGGGCTCCCAGAGCAGCCTGGTAAACCTCCTTGGTCAGGAGCAGCCTCAGTCAAATCAGAGCTGAAATTCAAATTCCTCTGACAAACAGGGTGTCTGGAGCTGGAGGTTTTGGATGGGATTTTTCCCCTCTCACGTTACTGTGCATTGCAGACTGCAATCAGGATGCATGCTGTTGAACGCACTGCAGTCCCCTCTGCTTCTCCCTCCTCCCACAGTGTGCCTTTCTGCTCTTGGGCAATCTGTTTCAATTCTCCTTCACTTCAGCATGACCAGAGTCCCCCAGGTTACCCAGTGATTCATCTCTGTGGAATTTGGGAGTGCTGCTTCTCTGCTCCTATCCAGGTTGGCAAGAGGGTTATTAAAGCATCAGAGATTAACCAGAACCTCCTTTGGTGAATATTTAGGCTAGGAGCACTTGATGCGAAACATGTTATTTTACATGTGTATTCTGACACCACACTTTAATACTGCACCTCACATTTCTCTGTATGCGTGGTTTTGAACACCTTTTCCAACTATGATCATATTAGAGGATCCCCCTGACACTTTGGGAATGTACATGGGCATTGACTTCAAGCGGAAGCGTGTTTGGATTGTCCTATTTCTATTTCTGAAGCCCTCTCAAGGAAGCTCGCTCTCTCTTCTCACCCCATCGCTTCCAATGGGACCGAGTCATTGCATTCAGTGTGCGCACAATGACACCTCAGAGAGACTTGGACTGTTCTCTTGTCTCACTTCCACTCTCTTCCAGGCTGGATGCACACCCTGGAGGTATGTGGTTTGTCTCAAGATATAAGACTTCCCCCCTCAAAGACTACATTACTTCAACAAGCCACAAAGGGCTGGCAAGAGGGAGAAGGATGCTCTGTTAGTGCAGCTTTCCTCGGAGATCTTTTCTGTGAACTCCATGCAGCTGGAAACATACTCTCCCTCTCCTAAGCTCACGTGTGTGCACATACAGAAGTTCCCTCATGCAGCAATTTCACTGATGTGTAAGTACACAGACACATACACTTGCTTACAGATGCACAAATACTTTTCCTTTGTTGCACTCATGCATATACAGAGGCAGAAATCCTCTTATTTGAGCACACGCAATCACACTCGTGTAAACTCCAGCCTGTCCTTTTATACATGCACATGTTGTGCACTTTAATGCCACCAGTATACGTGCCTCCTCTCTCTTGCAAACATACATGCATGGATGCAGGCACATTTATGCACCCTGCAAAGGTGTTGCAGAATTTGGAGGGAGAGATGAATAAATTGGGCCTGAAGGGACCTCTTGAAGTTTAGTCCAACCACCTGGTCCAAGCAGGCTCAACACTGAATTCAGAAAAGGTTGCTCAGGGCTTTGTCCAGTCAGATGTTTAAAACCTTCTGGGTCAGAGATGTGATAGCCCAATTTTTTTTCCTTATATCCAAGCAGAACCTTCACTCCTTCAAATTTTGACCTTTCTTTTGGCCTTTAATTTATGTCTTTTGCTCCCCTGCCGCACACTTGAGTAAAGAGCCTGAGTCTGTCTTCCTATACCTACAATGTTATCAAGAAGGCTGCTATTAGGTGCCCCGTAAACCTTCTACAGGGTGGACAAACTCACTTCCCTCAGCTTATCTTCATATATACTGTGCTTCAGCCCCCTGACCATCTTGGTGGCCCTCTGTTAGATTTGTTCAAGTTTATCAGCATCTTCCTTTTGCTTGTGGGCTCACAACTGGGTATAGACCAGATGGGGTCTAACAGCTTACAGAGGAATAATCATGATTTCCCTTGATCTGCTGACTGTGCTCCTGTTGGTACAGCACAGTATGCTGTTAGCTTTCATTGGTGCCAGGTATCTGTCAGCTGGGTGTCCGTATGCTCTTGGCTGGAATTGGACTGATAATAAAATAGTAAATAAGAAAACCAAACATCGAGCTTTGCTTCTTACCAGTCTGGGCTAAAATTTAGCGGATCTGAGATCTGAAGCAGTTCCATGACCCTCTTCAGGAGATCGCAATAGTTGATGCAGCTTTGGGAGAACGGGGTGGATGAGATGACCTACCAGATCTCTTGCCTGTTTTGTGTAATTCTATGATCATGATCATCTTTGCTCTTCTTTCTGGACTTGAAGATCTACTGAATATTTTACCTTCCCCGTAACTGGAGGGATTCAGCCATGTGAAATTTCCTCCTTTTCCAGTGGCCAGTATCCATGCTGGTCACAACCGTAACTGCCTTGTCCAAGTTCCATCTTTCAGAAGGTATATGAGAGAGATCCACGGTCACTGACGCTGATAATCTGCCCAAGGACAAATGGTGCTCTCAGTGCTTTTCTTAGTGCCAATGCTTCTGCAGTAATGTGGTACCCAGTGGAGGGAGTAGCTATGCACTTAAGAGCTTGTCGTGTGATTCATCCACATCATCTACAAATCACAGGTTTAAAACGTTGTAGTACTTAATGTGTGGAAGAACTTCAGACTCTGTAGAGACTCATACCTACCTATTATCTTGCAAGGCATGCACTGAAGGGAAAGGGTATTTTTTTTCAGCTTATTTTCAGACCCCAGTTGGGAGAATCCCTGTTTATACACTTTCCAGCTTGAGAGGAAATCCCAAGCAGAGCCACTCAGGTGAATGGGAAAATGGAAGAGACAACAGCAAGGTTTAATTTTAAGAAAAAATCTAAACGAAACTTTGACTTTTTCCAGCCTTTTCCCATTTTTTGAAGTCAAAAGCATTTGCCAAATTCTGCAAATGCTGTGGAATAACCCAAATCTGGATAATACAATATTCTGGTGACTAAAACATTAGGCTAAAAAATTCGCCCAGCATCAGGTTCTGTTCTGTTTCTGATGATGATTTCATATAACACTAACTGTGGTAAAATCAGAACACCTGCAAGGTGGGCATTAAGTGATGTGACTTTGTGGCTGTCACAGTTGGTTCAGTTTCAGACCAGGAGAAAATCTGGAGGAGAGCGTAGTTTTTGGTGTGATGTTTCTTAGAGGGATTCTTTCTCATTTAGTTCTTACTTTTTAGATGGGGATCATGATAGTGGCTGAAGACCTGATCACTCCTCTTAGTCAACTATTTGTAATTTTTTTTCCTTGCCCGTAAGTTAGGTTGCTTGAGAGATAACTTCTGCAGGAACTCTCCACTGCTGCTGAAGGAGCTAAAGGTTTAAGACTCTCATCTGTCCCAAAAAAGCATGAAGCACAGAAAGGCGGTTGTTGTGTGTATGGTAAGCACAGCAGCCTGAAATGGCTTTGATTTTTTCACTCTGCACAGTGCAAGGGCCACCGGTGTGTAGAAGTACATGTGATACTGGTGGTTAACCAGAGGTTCATGGAACAGTGACCTGTGAAAGCTTTCAGACATGAATCTGTGTGGATACATATTTATATACATCTTTTTTTTTAGCTACCTGTGGCTCAGTGTCAGGGAGGCTGGGCTCTGGTACTAATTATAGTTTTGCTCAAGAGCAGAATTTGATGGAATGGCTTAAGATTGATAATATCTTAACTAAAAATAGCAGTTGACCTTTATTATATGTTTCCACATATGTTTACTTTTAAGACTTTAGTAACAATTATTTGTGAGCTATCTTCAAATATACACAAATGTGAATGTTCATCTCTGTATGTGTTCATGTGTGCACACTCAGTGGGCATGTGTGAGAGGACATCATGCACATTTGAAGAGGGGTTGGTGTGTACATCCTTCCACTCAGCCAGTCCTGTGGAGATGTTCATGGACAGGGTTGCAGACTGCGTGCACGTATGTCAGGATGCGGCTCTATCGTTGCACAGTTTGTCCAAACTTTCACAAGTGTGCATTTTAGGACAGAATGAGCACTGGCTAATTTGGGAAGTGACACATGCTTTACATTCAGGGGCCAAATCCTGATTTTCCTGGTGAAGCCAAAAGTGTAAGCAACACAATTCCTACTGAGCATATTGCCTCTGACTGACAGCTTGGGTGCAGGGTGGATGACTGTGTTTGGCCTAGCTCTCTATTGCTCTGAAAAGAGCAGTTGATGCCCTTGACTAGCAAGTGATGCCAAGTGCAGCATGTGTTATAGTGGCCAGAGGCCTGGTCATTCGTCTCAGCCAACCTTCCGTGATTTTGTTTCTGGCCATTATAAATCAGACTGCTTTCGAGACAAGCTTCTTTATGAAATTTGTATTGCTGCTCTATAGGGACTTCAGGTTTAAGTCTCTCATCTGTCTCAGATACAGACCACAAAGTAAACTGTAGTCCTGGGGATGTCTGCAGGTTCACATGTTGCTATGTTTGTGCATGTGGCTCTCAGAGTACAGTGAGGGTGGTTTTATGCTTATCCTGTGTGTTGGCATGGGTGTATAGCTGGGAGGGCTAGTCTGAGTGCAAGTTTGTGTTGGTGCATCCGTTTGTGAATGCACGTGTGTTTGTTTCCGAGCTGTCTGGGGAAGAGGGAACATGCATGCAGCACTGTGGAGGTGTGTGTTATTCTCACATCCTTGCTAGCAGCAAACAATGTCATGTCCCTACCTGGACTGTAACATGACATACACCCTAAAAACAACAGCAAGAACAAGCTACAGAGCCACAGGAGAAGGCAGCGCTGCTCTTTTTGATCATGTTAGGAAATCCTGCCAGCCCCAGCAAAGCATGCTGGGATCCAAACTGGCTTTTGGATTGGGACTCAGAGAGTGAAAGAGAAGCAGTAATTTGTTTGCCATTGCCCTCAAGCCAGGAAATCCAAACCCCAAGCATTTCCCAGGCCACAGCACATTCGAGTCGAAAGAGAGTGTCAGCGAATCGCTCACACGTACAGACAGGAACACACACCCGCACACACACATGCACGTGTGCACACGCACGGGGAGAACATTAGGAAAGGAGAATTGTTCCAGCACCACTGCGGTTAAGATGCTGAGACAATCTCCAGTTTTCAGGCCATAGCTGTCAGGATGCTTTGGTATATTCATCACCCCCCACTCCGTGGTGATAAAAATTTACACAGCCAACGAAACGAAGATTAATTTCATGTGAAAAGCTGACAGAATGGCCCATGTCATTGCTTTATTTGTGCCAGCACTCAGTAACTCGGTGCAAGTTCCATTGAGGTGGCAGACACCCCGTCCCCTTGAGCCATCTCTTCTCCTCTCTAATGATGCCACCGTTTTGACAAAACCAAGCAACACAGCCGGTATGTGCGAATTTGGAATTAATTTTCTTCAGAAAGGTCAAGTATGTTAATGAGCTTTTGGCTGCCTGTGTTTTCCTTCTTGTGCTTTTCCCCTGTTAATGGGGGAAGAGGGGAAAAAAGAAGGGGGAGAAATAATTACAGAAATAAAAATAAAGGAAGGCAGAAAAGAAAGAAACTGTGAGCATTTGGAAGAGGCAGGATTCAGTGTACTTTTTTGTGGGTTCTTCTTTTACAGGACTGAGGCAGATTAATTGTATCAGTGCAAGTCTGTGCAGTTTGCTTGAAGCTGTTGAACGAGGCCAAGGATGTCATGGATAGCAGATTTGGTGTAACCTGGCACGGAGGAGGTGAATTGCACCTCCTTTGCACTCAGGAATTGACAGCAGCCCTGCGTGTTGGCAGCTGCCTTCATTTTCCATCACAGAATGGCTGAGCTCTGCTCCACACGGGTCTGTGTGTGCTGGGGGAGCAGAGAGCAAAAGAAGGTGAAGGAAAGAAAGGGTTCATGGGCTCAAGCTCTTGTGCCCATTAGTGAGAGGAAGCTGGGAAGAAAGCTCAGCTGCCCTGGGAGAAATGCCAGGGCCCGCTAATTCATCCAGCTTAGAAATGTGACAAATAGGCAGTTTAAAGAGAAATTGTCCCCATCTCATGCAACTGGCGTGAGCTGTTTGAAGTAACTGTGATGCCAACCACCTCTCATCCCTGTGTTCCCCAAATTCCTGCCTTTATTCTGACAAGTTAGAATTTGCCACTTTCTGACATCCTCATGTCAGGAGTTGCCTTGATTTCTCAAGGGGTTGGGTGATGATCAACGTGAGTAAAGGTGGCAGAAACAGAAGACAGTTTGTCAGGGCATGAGGAAGTGAAGCTGCACTCCTCGGTCTGTTGCTCATGAGTCGCACTCTTCTGGATAGGACATTTAGGGTAGGACTCACCTCACCTAATTTTAGTCTTAAGCAAAGTGTCCAGACTAAACTAATCGTCTAGGTTTCCTTTCTTGTTAACAGCGAACGGTAAGGAGGAACACATATCCCACCTAATTTAAGATGAGAGAAATTCCATTCTGGCAAGGAGTTTCTTTCTCCATTGAATATAAAGTGAACTTAAACAATTAGCTTGGACTGAATCCCTACCTTTTAGAGGCTTAAAATTATGGGGCGTGATTTCCCTCTCATTCTCTTCTCCCTACTCCCATTCTGGCTTTTATTTCCATATGTAGTCTAATCCAACAGGCAGAGGAAATTCAGCAGGTCTCACAGAGGGTATATTTGCAGTATAAAATCAATGTCTTTCACTCTAGCTTGCCCAGGCTGGCTCCATGCTTATCCACTGTTGTGGCAATACAACCTTTGGCTGTGATCTAGTTGTTTCTCCCTAGCTTTGCTGAAGTAAGCCCAACATACGGATTCTTGGGCATCATCCAAAAAGCCTTTGTTGACTTTGGAGGGCACATGTTTTGCCATCCTGGTTACAGTGCAAGGAGAAATGATGTGGAATGTAACAGTGCCAGTGTCACATGTGGCATATTTAAGGGTGTCCTTAATTAGAAATTCTTTTTTGTTTCACACCTTACACAGCTGTTTCTGTTGTATGGGTCCTTTGCATGTATGATCCTTGCATGCTTGCCACATGAGTCATTCTGTAGCAGGGCTGCCTCAGACTCATGTCTGGGGCATGGATTTCAAAAGCACTCAAGTGACCAAACTTAATGATTTTCAGCTGACTCCTAGTATTGTCCTAAACATGGAATTCCTACCCATAAACCACTGTGCTGCCCACGCTTTCCCCCCTTTTTCCCAGGCCCCGTAGTGTGCATGGAAGCACGTTCTTCTCTGCTGGCCCTGCTGCAAGGTAGAGTACTATGGCAGACAGGTGGGGTGGGTAGTTGGGGGCAGTAAGATTCACCAGAGAAGCCTGTGGGCTGTCTCTCTCGCCCGTGCTTGCACATGTTGTCTCAGAACATTCATGGGCATCATCAGCACTTGTATGTATTTTCTCACTGTAGAAGTTGTGTGTTGTTAAGTGGTTACTTTATTCCTCCTTAGAGATGGCTGTGTTTCTGTGTGATGGAAGGAAATGATTTGCTAAACTCTGCTAAACTCTTTGTATAAATATAATTGCACAGGACAAAGGGGGTATGAGAGATATTTAAAATATTTCAGTGGCAAATTATATTTTGAGCGCTCAATTCTAGCAAGAAAAAGAATATGTGAAGTGTATGCAAAGAGATTGCCTCATGCATGGATATGGTGAAGTAGGGCATCCTTGTTCTCTCTATCCTGTTGCTGCCTGGGATGTCAGAAGAGGACAAGATTTATAAGAACTTGAGTTCTTAGGGGAACTTCTCACCCAGTAGTTCCCTGGGGCTTTAGCTAAACTGTGGGATATTCAGTGTTTCCCAACTCTTGTGTCAAGGACTGTCTCCTCTCTTCCCAGATGTGAGATGTGGCCATGCACCATTTCTGTTTTCTCCCCTCCCACGCTCTGGTTTCCGTAGGAAGGAATCCTGGGCATGTGAGTCAGGGAGCTGTAGTGCACTCTGGTCGTGTCACCAGTCTGAATGATTCAGGACTGAGACTGCACAACACACCTACCCCATGATTTACATATAGCCCTTGGGACACTCAAAGCCACATTTTCTCAACATGCCAAGTTCTTGAGAAAATCCAACCACTTGTTTTGGTACATAAATAGAAACTTAACCCTTAAGAACAGAAATCGAATCTATGAGGTGCGTCAGGGAAGTGTCTGCTGTCCCCCTTCTAATGCTCCTCCCATGTTTATAGATATCATTATCAAATGACTGGAGCATCGTGTCCCTTTCATCCCTATGTTGCAGTGATTGTTTGCACTGTTTTCTCTCAGCTTCTGTTTCTTCCTCTCCTGGTTTTTTCGCCTGTGTGAGAGCACTGGCGTCTGCAATGGAAGGTCACCAGTGAGGTTAGTCAACTGGCTCTAAGTATTAAGACTTCCTGCTCTGCTACAAAGAGCTGCCAAGTCCCCCCTCCCTGCTGCTTACCACAAAACCCAGTGTCTGTTTGTCTCCCTGTCTCCCCTTCTCATCCCTCCTCCCTACCAGGAAATTCAGATGTCTATCCAGCAGACAGAGCGGGGGGGTGAGGCACCCGAGCTACATTCAGATGCGTTTGCTTGAGTACCAGAAGCAGTGTGGCCACAGGGTGATGTTGTCAATGTTGCTTATCGATGTGCTTACCAATGCTGCCAGAAGGTGAGCTATCCCCATCTGCAGTAGACGTGTCCCTCCAGAGTCTGTGGCAGGTTCCCGTGGGGATCTTAACCCAGTAGCTGGGCTGACAAAAGGCTTTTATTTCCGCTAGAAAATTTCATCAAATTTTTCTACCAGCAGGCTGAGGGGACCCATGCATAATTGGGAAGGGGTTCATGAAAAGTAACTAAGGAGAACAAGATTTTTGTCAGCACATGTGAATTGGCTGCACAAGGACCTGTAGTTTCCTTAGAAAAATGGTAAGGGGTTACAGACTGATAAGAGTTAAAAATCTCTGCCCTAGGCAGGAACCTGAGGAAAGACAAGAAATTCCCTGTCCCAAATGAAATTAACTGGCAGCCCCAAGGCTGCCATTGTCCCCAAGGGCAATGCAGCACTGGGTGAGCATCTACACAGCAATGGGAGAGAACTGCCTTTGAGGCTGGGGTCTGCACCTGAGGGTGTGGGGAGGGAGCAGGGTAGAAGAAGAGCTTTGTTTACAGGAATGGAGCATAAACCAGAAAAGAGAAAGAGATTGAACAGGATCCTGTGAGGAGGAGAAGAGATGAATATGGTGGGGATGAGGGGAAGATGAGATGACTGCTAGCTATTTTGTAAAAGCCAAGGGTGGGGGGATACTGCTCCAAAAAGCACCGCAGAGATCAACCACATTCAAGTGAAAACATGATTTTCTTTAAGAATAATATAAAAGCCCTACATACTAATCATTCAACAGGAGGAAAAACTGTTTGCTCCACCCTAATATGTGCTGGGATAAGGTTAAAACCACAATTCCTTGGGCAGGAGGCTGCCAGCGTTGCACACGCAACTTTGGGCTCCTCCATTCTTGTGAGCATGTGGGGTACCTGAGTTTGCAAGGATCCTGCTCTCAAACTAGAACAGAAGCAGCTGCTTTGGTAGAACTGATTTTAGTCCCTCCAGCCATGGCTGAGTCCCTTTAGCTCCTTCTCTTTGCTCATAACTCCCTTTCTTAAAGATTACATAGGAGACTTCCTACTCTTGTGCAAGGCTGGTAGGAACACCAGCCACAAGCTCTTGTATTCTTCCTAGGAACTTTGAGGCTGCAGTAGACATACCTTGAGGAGTTCTTTGTGAGCATCGCATCTGAATTTGTCCCACTCTCTGCCAGTTCATGCTAAATTGAGGCCACAGAGACCTCATTTAATTCCTGTGTTTGTGTAGGTGTAAAGGTATTTGAGTTCTCCATTAATTTAGATTTCGTTTTAGTTTTCTTTAAGATTAATTCATTACCAGTGAGAAAGCCAAAGCCTCACTATTAAAAATCCAAGTCTGTTTTTTGTTTTGTTTTGTTTTACTAAATGAAACAAGTCTTAAATTAACTAATTTCTAATTATGGTCTTGGTGTTGGTCCTTCAGGGTGCACCATCAGCATGATAGCAGATCTGTGTTCTAGGGACTCACAGCCAGGTATCAACAAGGAAAAGAAGATGAGAAAGCATTGCAATAGGAGGACAGGGGGAACTGGGGGGCAGCTATTGCCTTGTTTGATGGCACCCTGTGTTAGCCGCTCCTTTGGTTGTTAGGGCTATCACTTTCCAGGGACGCATTGCTGTGGTTAAGGGGTAGAGTGAGACAAATGAGAGGGACAGAGGTTACATACATGAGCTGCAAGGATGTCCCCATTTTTATGCTGGGTAGAAAATCAGATGGAGTGTATTTGCTCCTGCCCTGAGGCTAAGAGCAGCAAAGGAAAAGAGCAGGGGATTTATCTAGCTACAGTCTAATATTCCTTTGGCTGCAGCAAAGGCTGCAGCACTTCCCGACTATCGGCTGGTGCTTTCACTCACACACATCTGTGATTGATGGGCAGAGAGTATAAACACCTCATTAGTGCTATAATTCACTGGTTAGGGCTCAGACTGTGCTGTGGGAGGGAGGAAAAAAAAAAGAGTTGAGAAAGTTTAATAAAGAAAAAAAAAATGGAAGAAGGAGAAGAACGGATGTAAAGGCCACACAAATCATTCCAGGGAGTTATCTGACCTGCTTTGAAAACTTTAATTGCTGATAATGGACAACCTGTTGGGTGGTATTTTATTAACACTAATAGATTTTTACGGGATATTTCTCACATTGCTCTCCCAGAGCCTGAGGAATACATTAAATATTAAAAGTTAATGCTCTTGGTTGCTGTTTCAAGGATGCCCCGCTGATAACGAGCTTTCCCGCAAGTTAGAAACCAGGAGAAAACATGAGCTGCTTTTGCCACTTACGGCCTCTGCAATAATAATGAGGAAAATATTTTAATCTTGTGTGCACCCTACAGCTGAGCTTCTTGAAATTGGGCCTAAATGCTATGTAATGGCAGTGCCCAGCCCAGAGATGGTAGGTATACCTAATCTTCAGTCACAGACGTGCAAGAGCTGGGTTCCCGAGTCCCACGCTGAAAGCAAATGCTTCTAACCCCCGTACACTACTTTACATTTCAGTTATTCAAAGCAGAGGCCTGAACTGACAACCCATACCTGTTTCTCAAGAGAGCTTACGTCTGAAATGGATGTGCTATGATATTTTTCTTTAATATGCCTAATGGTTTTATAAAAGTGTTGCTTCCACACTAATTTGTTACAGAAATGACCCAGCTACCTGGAACAGAAATGGAAGCGCCCCAGGGAACAGCTGCAGAAGCCTCCGAGAATGTGGGCAGCAAGGGGTTTTCTGGAGGAGGCTCTTGGCATCCCAAAGTCCTACACACAGCAGAGAACCCTCAAAGTATGGAAAAAGAGGTCGGTTCTGTACTGTAAAGAGGTGGATTCAAGCAGCCAAAGAAGGAAAAGAAATTAATGCCAACATAGGGAAGTTTGCTGGAGGGAAAGTGAATTTGAAATTTGAAACAGTATAAGCAGTAACCAGCTTATGTGGTGAGTCAGAGTGAGGTCTTGCATTAGAATTGTAAAGTCATAATACACATTTCTGCTCACAGGTGAAACCTGGGCTTCCTCTTTAGTGCCTTCTTAGGACATACCAGCCCTGTCAGCAGTCATGGCCTGGACCTAGAAAGCAATGTTAAATATGTTAGCCCCTGCCTCAGCTGCACATGGTGGCCTGTCTCTTTTGTGTCATGCCATCTTCACTTGCGGCAACAATGGTCTTGTTTTTGGATCTCATTCTGGCCACTGTTTATGCAGCCACCTTCTTGTGCCAAACCAAGCTGGACTGGATGGCCACATCCATGCTCTCTGGAACAGCCCTGGTGCAATCTTGGTGAGTAACACTGCTTTCCAAGCCTGCTTGGCTGGAGAGCAGCTTCCCGGGCTTTTTTTGCTTCCCGGGCAGCTAGATCTTACCAAGAGCCTGTATTCCAGCTACCAGGTCTATCTGTAGGCAGCCTACAAGAAGATAGATTTCTGTACTTACTTTGTCTGTTTGTCATCATGCCATGAGCACTTTGGGCTTGGATTATCTTTGTTTCTCAATTCTTCTCACCATTCTGTGTTTCCATACAAGTAGTAAAAGCTATTGAAACTACCTACTCAACCTTGTCAGCGTTTCCCACCCTCCTCCTGCAAACAGGGCACTTTTTCCTCTGTATTCCGTGCCCTATTTCTCTTGAAGTTTTTCAGGTTAAGCGAAGAGTTCAGCTGCTTTGGGGTGTTGCAGACAGAAGAGAAGGGACTCCAGTTCAGTCTCCTAAGTCTGGCTTTAATAACTGAGATCTCATCTTGGCAACTTGAAGATGAGCTGCTAGAGCCAGTTTTCTGAGGAATTGGGTACTGGTCACAGAGACCAGTTGTCTTCTCTTATATATAGGCCTGGCTCGGATCAGATATGTGCATTGCAGTTTTCAGACCTGCCTACGGAACATTTCATTAACCCTGTCTAGACCAGAGAGTGTTATCCTTCGAGGAGTGGACACAAGCTAGTCTACGTCAGTTGGTTTAGATGCCATGATTTTTTCCCTAGAACAGTCCACAAGGAATCCTACAGCTTAAATACAAATACATAGATGGTTACTAAGTAGAAGCTTTTTGTCTTACAGTAAATGAGATCATAGCAGCCACAAGGTAGGTTATAAATAAAACTGGCAACTTCAGTTTCTGGAAGGGCTTACCTTTCAAGTTGGACAGGGTGCTGAAGCCATGATGAAGGGCATGGGTAGGGCCTGTATCATGCTTTTCTTGTACACAGGGCCTTTAGATTGCTTGAACTGAACTCTGTTCAGGTGGTTTAATAGTCTTTTCAGTTGTGTATCTTCCCTCTCTGAAAGAAGGATTTGAATCTGGGTCCTAGCTGAATTTGGGAGGAGGTTGCTTAGAGGATAATGGGGAAGAAGGGACAGGAGACTTGGTACAATATTTCTTTCCAAAGGGGTAGATCTTTTGGCTCAGATGCTTCAGGATGTTCATTGTTGCTAGACTGCTGTTTAGCAATAAAATGGTCTTAGTTACTTAACGGGAATTGACTGCTTGGTCACTTCTCC
>VYZW01003709.1:65438-97622 GCA_013401315.1 Balaeniceps rex
TATGAAATTACGTACCAAATAGAACTTCCATTCTTTTCCTCATCCCAACAGTGCTGTTACACACACAGGCTGAGCTTTACAAATATTCTAGAAGTAGTATTGCAGAAGGAGCTCCCTGTTTCTCTCAGCAAGGTTTTCTTTTTTTTTACTCCTGACTATTCAGGTTTCCTTTGTCATCCTTCTTAAAGCAACAATTTCCCAAATACCAGAGCAGAGAGAACTATGTTGTCAACTTTCCACTCACCAGCATAATGAATAGGATCCTGCGTTAACGGGCCCACAGGTCTGATTCAGCAAGGAAATTACTGTGTCCCTCTATCCTTTTAATTGTAGGTTTTAAAACCAAGGCATGGAGACACACATAAATTATTACATTGTCATTTTTAATCTGGAGTCAGTCCAGTGTGAACCCTGAATGCCTGGAGCTGGTCCAGCTGAGTGGCAGGATCAAGGCTGAGAGTCCTAGTAAACACCACATGATTTCTGGTATTTGCAGGGCATCTGTTTTGCCTGCCCTTGCAGTACCTTTGTCTGGTCTGGAGAAGATCCTGGGTGACTGGTGATTTTATTACAGCCTGGCACATTTGAGGGTAAGCCATTCGGCTTGTCAGCATGCTCCCAGAAGAAAAGCTTCAGTGAAGAAACCTTGCTCTGGGCTTTGAAATCTGAACTGCAGCCAATTCCAGCTGAGGAATATGACGATCGCCTTTTGCTGTGAAGTTGCCATCTGAACAATGACACTGTTGTGTGGTTTGAAAAGACAACAAGCAATGAGAAGGATAAGTGTCTGTCATATGTGTGACTGGATAGATATCAGTTAGAAAGCAATCCAGGCCCTCGGCCTTTCCTTAAATGGTGCACCTCAAAATCCGCATTTAGAGTTGTTTCAAGGGGACAGATACACATCCCAAGTTTTCTGCTTGTGGAGAATTTGTTTTTTACAAACTCTGTTTTGCTAGACCATCTGGTCATGCTTCTGCTCCTTTGAAAGCTATGCCTTATTAAGTAGTCCTGGGAACTCAAGAAGGAAAGTCACAGGAGGGGAACAGGGAGGGAGATTTCTAAGAGATGTGCTTTTCCTTAATAAAATGTCTAAGAGATCACAGCTTGTAACAACCAGTGAGATTCTGCTGCTAATATTCACTGCAAAACTCTTCTTCTCAGGGCTGGGCTTCACAACCCAGAATCCAGCTGCATCGTGCATATGCTGCACAGCTCTCTTAAAGTCAAATGGGCCATGGCACGGGGGTGAGTATTATTCTATATTCATCCAAATTACAACATCTCATCTTTTGTTCTCAATTTGTTGGAACAAACAGCTCCTCTCTTATTATTTATTATTTGCCACTCCTATAAGACCCCAGATGAAGTCATTGCACTAGGTCTTAGCTAGTTTGTTCTGTGAAATGCTTGAATAAACAAGACAGTGAATGGTGAGAGGAGGAGAGGGAGGGAGAAGGACTTGTAGCTGCAGTGTCCCTTTTGCGGATGGAGAACTGAGGCCTGGGAATTGAACAATTTGCCCTGAGCCTAAAAAAGAGGTGGTGGCAGAATCAAGACAGCAACTCAGCTCTTCTCCATTCAAGACAGAAACACCCTTTTTGGCTGTTTTTTTTCTATGACAGATGAAATACCTAGCCTGAAGGTTGGCTGAGAAATGGTTGTTTTAAAGATCAAGAGTCCTCCTGTCCTTGGTTTTTGCTCCTGCATAGTCATATTGCAGGGTGAGGACTTCTGTTTTCCCACCCAGGAACTTCAGTGCACCTCAGACATCTCAGATTTACTATTTGTGATTTTTTTTGCTTGGACTCTTCATACAGGTCCAACCACAGAAAACTGCTCCAACGAGCTGAAATCCTGGAAGAGTGTCTGAAGCATTGAAATTCCATGAGGACAAACCTATGGGCTGGGCAAAGAGGGCATATCCAGGGATGCCAAAGACTCCAACAGAATTAGACAGTTATCCAAACTTTCAGTTACAGATTTAGAGTAACCCTGGCTTTTGGGCACCCCACCTGAGATGCATTAGGGCTGATACTCAGGATTCTCATGGGAGCTGGGCATCTAAGGCTTTTGTGGGGGTCTGGATGTTGTGAAACTTGTGGCCTTATAGTGGACCTTGTATTGTCATCTTGTTCTGTGAAAAGCAAGTTCACTAACAAACTTCAGGAATTTACCATGTGCTTTCTTCTAGCATAAAATATGATCATGCCCAAGCCAGGGATATAAAGCCCAATGGTCCTTTGAATTTATCTAAGTAATGGGCCTTACATGGAGAGTGAGAAAATCCACAGTTACGTTTGTGTTCTCGTAAGGAATAGAAATCCTTTAAATCTGGGGACAGGGAACTATAATTAGTGAAAAGGGTTGGGTTACTTTAGAGCCAAGTTAAACCAAAACTAGCAGCAAGGGGTTGCTTACATTGCCCTATGGACACAGATTTTGGATGAAGTGAACCAGCACCCTGCTTGGGGTGACAGCTTGGTGTAACCCATTGGGGACCAGAAGGTAGAAATAGAATAAAAGTAGTAGTTCATGTTTTTCCAAAAGAATAAGAAAACATTCAAATAAACATATGTGGAACCCCAGACACAAAGACACCAGCTTCTCTTCTTCACTCTGTTGTCCATTTATTGTATGGATGTGGCAAGCCTCTTTACTAACCCTATCTGTTACCGGCTACAGATATTTTTATCTGTCCAACGCTGCGGTGTTGTAGGAAGCAATACAAAGACTATTAGCTATTTACTAGTAAAGCGTGCAGTGAAAAAACTAGCGTTGCAAGATGAAGCATCCCTGTCAAGGCTACACCTCGTTCCAAGAGGCTGTCCATACCCATTTCCCATGGGTTAGGAGTATGTTATTGCAATTCTTCATGAGATCCTTCCTACACAAGCTACAAGCCTTGTAACGTCTTTCATTCCCTTTGTCCAGACTAAGAGCAGATGTTGGGAGAGGATCCAGGCCTGTGTATTACACTTAGAAGAGGCCATATGTATAAATCCCCCTTCTTTCTACAGCTGTAATATACAGTGTATGCACCCTATTATCAGAGGAAGATCCAGAGTACAGGGCAAAGTATAGGGTAACCAGAATAATGTAGGGTCTTGGGAGATTTCTCGCTGTTCAGAAAAGCTGAAAGAATTTTATGTGGAAAGCCAAACTTGGGAGGGAAAGACAGAGGTGAGGAAGGAGGAACCACTTTAAGTATAAAAATGCCTGAAGGGAATAGGAAAGTGAGAGGTTTCAAGGCTATATGAGCTAGTGTCATAGGCAAGGATAAGAGAGCCTTGATTTAGGCTAGAGATGAGCCAGCAGGCAAGGAATTTGCTCCAGACAGAGAGTCCTTCATAGATCCTGCATGCTACTATAGCTAACAATCATGTCAATAGGGTTTAAAAGGTGCTTCAGAGGAATTGGGAAGCAAAGACAAATAAGGTGGGTGGCTGAGGGAGGAATGGAAAGTCCAGTGGTTACTGAGTGAGGCTTGAGTGTGATGAAAATCCTGGCTCTGCTCCAGTACAAGATTTCCTATCACATTAATTATATTGCAACAGGCTCCAGGGCTTTCTGTGATACAGACGCTACACAGACATCAGTGGTGGGGGTAATAAGATAAGCTTGCTGTGTCATCTCCAAGCCTTCCACTAGGATGCCTTCAAAGATGAAGCCTGAGACTCCTTGGTGCTGTTCCCTTTGTGCACGTGGACAGAAAGTGAATGATTTATGGGGAATGAGGAATAATCAGCTCTTGAAAATGTCATGTTTCTCTCAAAAATTAACTCCATCCCCTTTCCTTTTGTTAAAATACATACGCTCTTGGATGGCATTTTTGTGACACTAAAAGATGTTATTTGAAAAGTATTTCTTGCTTTGAAAATATGGTTACCTAAACCTAGATGAAGATACTGGAATATTGTGATATTGTCACTGTTTGTTGGGGGCAGAACTCCTGACAGGGTATCTCATGAAATTTTATCTGTTCAAACCAGTAGGAATGGCAGCTGCCACTAGTGATCAGGGTTTACTACCACCTGGGACCCCAAAACCTGAAGAGAATAGATGGCAGCATCCATCAGATTTAATCCTTAGCCCTGATTTGCATTAAAACCCAAGTACCTCCTGTGTTCATTTCTTCTGTCCTAGCCAAAAGGATTGGCCTGAAATTCCTTCCAGGGACTGTCACCAGCTGTCTTCTATACTCTTGTGGACCTTGTTTTCCTTGTTGGGTAGTGATATCGGCTGGTCTGAGGGATGCTGATGTAAATGGGAGTGGTAGCTTTCACTCCTTGCTTTTACAATGGGATAACTTGCTCTTTTCAGTTCTCCTCCTAGCCATGGGAAAGGGACAGAGGTGAAGACTCTCTTTTTACCCTCCAACAAAGTTTTTCCCCTCCAGCTGGGTGCACTGGATGGCAAATGCCCTTGCAACCATGGAAGGATACAAAATCAGCATGAAAGAAGTGTGGTCTGGGAAAGAGAAGTAGCAGCAGATCTAATACCATCCTGAACAGCAGTGAAACAAAAGCAAAAGCCAGACAATATTGACAAAAAGAAAAGAAAAGGAAAGAGAGAGGAGCTGCCCCAGCATGGTCTTGTAGTGGAGAAGGAGAGTCTGATGCTGTGTTTTCCAATCCTGACTGTGCCACAGTTGCTTTCTGTCACCTGGATATGAGGTAGATGAGGTAGAGGGTCTCCAAATAATGCCTAAGTAACCTTGCTGGTTTTCTGTAATGGGGGAAGATATGAGTGTAACAGCCACCCTTCTCTGGAAGAGGGTGTAATGCAATGTAAGCCAGGGTTGCCTTAGACCTAGGATGTGAAGACTGTAAGGCCTCATTTTTACTGAGACAATTGGGGTAGGAATGAGGTTGGATTTGAAGCCTCCTTTATCACTAAAGTGTGGAGGTGTAAGTTGAGGAGGACAGAAAACCACTGGAGCCCTGTTTGTTGTGACCATAGCACTACGGTTCTCCTTTCTGCTAGAGGCAAAGGCTAAAGCTTTGTGCTGGCCAAGGAACTCCTTAAATCAGGAAATAGTCTTAGGAGGCCGATTCCAGATACTTTTTTTCTAACCAAAAGTGTATAAAAGAGATGACAATTGGGTCCATTCTGGAGTACCAGAACCTGCCCCTCCCAGCCTTGTGACACATTGGCTGTAAAGGCCTGGAGCATCCTCTACTTCTGCCTCCTCTGGTATGGCCAAAGCAGAGTTAAGCCTCCTTGTCCCTCTCTCCCCGCCAAAAAAGTGCATTATGGGATTCTCTTTTCTGCCTCTCCCTCCTCTCTCGAGAGCTGTGTGTTTGAAATGATATCTATTTCTCTTTGTGACAGCACACCGTGACTGCTGCTTTGACATTCTCTCAAGCTGACATCCCGACCGGTATGACACTGATGCCTTTGGGCAGAAATCAGAGCCGGTTTGCTACATGCCTCTGTGTAGCCACGAAGCCTGTAGCGCCTCTGAGAGCCCCCAGTGCCCTGTTGGGGAAATGGAGCGAGCACGTGGGCCCCAAATGAACTCCGAGAAGAGAGCAGGCATTATCCACAGTGATCCTGCTACCCGTTTTCAGTTTTAAGTGTTCGCATTGACATGGTTCTTTCCTTCTTTTTTTTCTTTTCTCTCCCTTCTTCCCTTGCCTGTGGGAGGGTTGGTTTCCTGTTTCTCCCTCGGTTGCAGAGTCCTTGGGGAGCTGGGCTTTTGTGAGCTGGAAAAGGAGCGCACAAGCATCTGATCAGCTCTTATTAGTGTTGAGAAAGACCCAATAGTTCCTGGCTTCTGGGACCATTACCTGTCATTTAGTTTTATTAAGTCAGTGATGAGAAAGTTTAAAATTAAAGGCTTTGTAAATTGGATTCCAGTTTGAAAGGGAGGCACCTACCAGGAAGTTAGTACCAAAGCTTGCAGATGGGCCACTGGGAACAATACCAGACTTGAGCATTTATCTTCAGCTGCTTTGACAAAGATCCTGTGCCAAGGCATGGAGGGGAGGTAGTTTGTGGCAAAGCCTTGGAGTATCTAGAAATCTTCAGCTATGTGAACCATATAATCCTTCCTCTGCCAGGCTACTCTCATTCAGACCTCCAGCTACTGTTCAAAGGAAGGGTGGTCTTCTGGTTGAGTCATTACCCAGTGCTGTGAGTTCTGATTCAGCTGAAATGATACCAGGCAAGTAATTTCATCTCCTTATGGTTCGTTTCCTGATTTATAAGGAGGAGGAGCTAGTGTTAGTATTGATTTTTTTCTCTACCTGTTGCCTGTTTTAGGTAATCAGCTCTTTGGGACAGGTACTGTCCTTGACTCTTGTGCTTACAACAAAAGCTCCAACTCCTTTGAGTCTTCAAGGCAAAAATACAGACTTTTGTTAAGTCCGTAATGGAAAGCAAGCAAAATGGATGAGCCACCTAGTTAAGAGAAACATCTCATTCTTAGGGGTTGTAACATTGTAGTATTCTCTGCTTTTGAGACTTACCTTTGAATCAGCCATCCAAACACACTCGTGAATTAAATACCCCAATTGCAATAAAGCAACCCAGCTAACTAATTATGGTGTGACAAGGGAAGCTTAGGGGCCAATCACAACAAAGAGCTACTGTCACTTCTGTTTTCTCAGTTGAATGAAAGTCTCGTGGTGACATTGCTCTGATGAGAAGCAGCATGAACTAGTGGTTCTAAGTACAGTCTGGGAATCAGAATTCTTGGTTATTATGTCTCAATTTGTCTTTGACTTGAGTGAGGTCAGAATTTTAAGGTGACTCTTGCCTGTCCTTGGATTATTAAATACACAAATTGTGCTTACACAGCTTTACATGAAGATTTAAGGTTCACACTTTGTCTCTGAAAGGCAGAGTACAGTACTTCACCAAAGAACAGGGCTTATCCACTTAATAATAGATTGTGAAATTAAGTGTTTATCTCCTGAAGGAAGAATGTACAAGGATGAAACAGAGATTCCCTTTAAAGTAATGGTTTCTTGGAAAAGTTTACTTCAGGTTCTCCCCACGTAGCTTGGCATTTTTCATCTCCCTGTGCTTTGCCATTTTTATCTGGGTTTAACAGAGGTAAGATTTGTAAACGCTGCGGGCTGGAAGGGATGCCCTCTGACCATCCACTCTAACACCCGTATAGCCAAGCTTCAGATGTGAATCCTCACTTGAGGCTAGGTTCACCTCTGAAGAACAGGACTGAGAGCAGTCTCACACCATACAAACTCACAGTGAAAGATGGGGTTTTCACCTTCTTTCCCCGCAGAGCTTCCAAACCACACGGGCAGGAGGTGGGATAATATACCCAGAAGAAACTGAGACACGGAGGGATAGATAAGGAGGGGCAGTACTCATGCAGAGAGTAGGCACTGCAAGCAACCTGGGACCCAGAATTCCTGCAAAGTGAGACTATGCATGTATTAACTCCAGGCCATTCTTCCTGTCTCTCCATAGGCATAGCAGTTCCTTGACTTCAGCTAATTACCATGTTCCCTTGAAGGAGGAGTGATGCCTCTCCCAAATTTCTCCGCTAGCATCATGAGAGAACTGATCTATGAGCTATTCAGTGGTTACTTACATCATTCTTGTGTTTCCAGCCATGTGAGTTGACCGCAAGACTTTCAGAAGGTAATCTGGGGAGATGTTATCAAATGTAAAATGTTCCTAGACATTACTGGAGCCATGATGTAATGAACCAAGGTTTGTTTTTTAAATACCTCTTTGCTGAAAAACCACAGGCCCCAAAAAATTGTTCCAGAGAATCTGCGGAGATTTAAGAAGGAAGCTGAGATCTTTTGCTGGGCTGAGCCATTCCGTGCTACAGTGCTAGGGAGAAAGGGTTTCCCACTAAGTCCTGTGTCGCTGGCTTGGTGAGGTCTGGGCTGAACCTCTGATATGGACAATAGCCTCTTCACAACCACCACTCTCTTGTTTCTGCTGCTGTGATGGGAGGTGTTGCCAAAGGAAGAGGCAGCATGACCGGGCCTGCATTGTAACTGGCTACTCCGAATTTGTGTGTTTGGAGCTTTGGTATTGTAATTGTGGCTGTTCCCATTTTTGTGAAGACAATTCCAGACCAAAGTCTTGCCTCAAAAAAACCCAAAAAGGTGGTCCCCTCATGTAACGCTGCTGTCTTAGTATCATCTGTGCTGGAGCTGAGAACCTAGTTTGCAGAACCTCAGTGCTTTGAAAGACCTTTAAAACCTTTTTTAGAGGGACAATGACTCCTGAGTCATGTGTCTCTGAAAGTTTTCCTGGCATATCAGCCAGACCAGGATGAGTCTGTCCATGCTTTGATGCTTTGGATTTCGGTACCTGTTGAAATCCCTTGAACAAATGGTGCTATTAATTACGGGGCCTGGCTTTGATGAATGATGCATAGGGGACAACATTTCATTTTGTCTAGGGGGAGGTAAGCAGGATGGGGCATTTCTGAGTGTTCAGTGATGCAGGAGAGGTCCTGGGTGTTGCCTGATCAAGGGGAAGTTGCTTCCTCTCTCTAGAGTGCTGTAAAGTCAGTGTCAAGTCACTGTGGCATCTGGGTTATGTCACCTTCTGATGAGGCTACCTCTTTATATGTCAGATTTGCTCAGACAGAAACCAATTCAGCCCTTTACCTAAGAATCTTTTAGAATTACTCTAAGGGTTACAAATAACTTTATCCTAAATGGCGCCTGCCTGCCTGAGGGACTGCCCCATCCCCAGGCCATTTTAACACCAGAGCAATGAGTTTGGGGTTCAGATTCTTATTCAGATACGTGAGACGGGGGAAGGCCATGGCGTGTTTTCAGGGAGGGCCCCGGGATCTTACCACCATTTCTTTCCCCACATCCTTTTGAAACTCCCAAATCAGTGAACAGGAGTCTTGCAAAAGCTGTTTATATGACAAGGTTATAAGAAAGGCTTGTTCCTGAAGTGGTGGAAGAAAGCTTTTTCCACACCTTTGATTTAATAGCTAGCCAAGTTAATTTTGTATTTGTGTGTATTATTATGTTTTGGTGCTGGGAGGTCATGTTTATGCCAAAAAGTTGAATTAATTTTTGGGGCACCTGAAACTTTTGTTCTGTACAGACAGCACTACTTGTCATTTCAGTCTAATTAATTACAGCCATCTGAGAACATCTCTAGCTGGTTTTCACAAAGGGGCTTCTGGACAGGGTAACGCAGTGCTGGAAAACTTTTCTTCTGGGACAAGAGAACTGCTCTCGGTAGCAGGACTACTAGGTAGTAGGTTTGTGAGATAGCTGCTGATGTGACTGGTGGAAAACAAGACCATTGAAAAGGGAGAGCAAAAGAAGAAAAGTCAGAAGACAGTGCCACTGAAACTAAAGATAATGGGAGGAGAGTATTCACTCCTTTTAAAGCACCCAAAATGACAAGGAACAAATTGGAGGGCGTGATGTTCTCTTGTGGCCAAGAGGAGTCTTAGCAAAGACAGAAGGCATGATTTCTTCTAACTGAGTTTAGGTGTTTACACAGTAGATGTTTACATGATTCAGTCATCCATATTCTAGTTTAGTGATTCACTTCAGGTTAATCTCAATCATGCCTTGGACATTTCTGTTTCTTATTATTGACTGTAAAGGTTTCCTAATGATACTGGCTCAGGTGAAGAAATCTATACTGCATCCATCTACCTTTGTCAGAATTAGACCCAAGGTGTCAGGGAAAGACAGTAAGTATCAGGATCCAAGCGAGGGAGACCTCACTGCAGTAATGGGGCAAAAGCTTGTTCAACAGATATGGAGGTATAGGGAAGAAGTAAGTTTTGGGAAGGCAGGTAGATCTCAGCTGGAGAAGCAAAGACACATTTGGGGAAGTAGAAGTTCGAGAGTGAAGGTCAAGTGAACAGGAAATGCACATAGGAGAACAGAACTGGGAAAGAGAAAGGGGGTTCATATCTATTCTAGTTTAGAACAAGCACATGGTTATTCAAAACTAGGAAGAGAAGTTCAGTCACCCCAGAATTTCAGTGCTGATGGCAAGTGGCTGTGAGATGGGAAACCAAAGCTCATATCATGGATGAGAACCAGAGTCTTCCACATTGGGTCTGAGTGTACTAGCTCAGATACAATGGATGTCTGGGAGGGGCTTTTGTAGCTTGTCTTCCTGGAAGCCTTCATTTTTGTATACATGATTAAATATTTGCAAGTAGTGTGAAACTCTGGGTACCCCACATTACACATGGTAACCCTAAAAATGAGACATGGAGTGGAGTGGCAGAAGAAGTTCCATGCAGGTCCTGAGAACATACTCTTTTTGAAACTCTTACATTCTTTTTGTGAGAAATTTCAGTTTAACTTAATTGATCTTTCCCAATGAAACTGCACTGAAAAATTTCCTGAACAGCTGTCATAAGGAGGCTTTGGAGTCAGGAGGACCAGAAGAACCCTTCAGGTAGTAAGTTTAAAATAAATAAAAGGAAATAAGTTGTGACGTGAGTGGCTAAATAGATTGCAGAAGTCATTTCCAAGGAATACAATGGCCAAAGGCACAAATATGTTCAAAGAACATTTAGATGTGTAAATGGAGGGTGGCTCCATTGATGGCTATGCTAGCTACCTGAGGTAGGAAGTCTTTAAGCAGATTACTAAAATGATAGCCAGGTATAACAGGGAAAGATCAGTCATAGGAGGGCCTGGTTTTTGTATTCTCCCTTAAGCAGTCTGCCTGTGCCTTCTGGTAGAGATCAGGTACTGAGCTAGATTGATTTTTGGTCTGACCCAGTATGGCATTTCTTATTCTTGTTCTTCTGCATCTTCTTGCCCTTGTGACAATACTGGAAGGTTTTTGGTCAGTCTAGTGTGTATGCCTGACTACATACATCAGCATGTAGGATACGTCTATAATGCAACTATGTGTTAGTGGTCAGACACCATTTCTACATACAGGTAAGATTAAGAGGATGTTACCCTTGTGCCTTGTTTTTCACAGGGCGTGCAATGGCCCAAACCAGGCAGTCTTGCTTTTGTTAGTGCTTCCCAGATTCCAAAAATACGGAGGAGGGCATAAACTCCAGAAACGTGTTTTCCAAATAGACTACAAAGCTGAGAATTAAAGACAAGTGTGAACCCTCTTCCAGCTCCTTCTGTCATTTGGGCATGCTTGTGCCATGTGTCAGTACAAACTTGAGACATCTGGAATGGGTTCATATGAGTCCGTGGGTTTTGGATCATTTTGCGTGGGAAATCCCTTAGTACTCTGCTCATTTCACTGACAGGCAGCTCATGCCTCCACATGACAAAATAGAGACAGACCCTTTGCAAGGCGTAGTGGAGGAGGATGTTGTGATTGTGATCCAAAATTGTTCTCACAATAACATCATCTGACTAGTTTAGCCCTCCAGGTGGGGCAGGCTCTTACATCTGGCACAGAGATATGATGTATAAACATCTAGAAACCATTTTTTTGTTAGTTCAAGGCAAAACCTGCTCCCATCCTCCTTGGTTTTACATGTGTTTGATTCCAGTGATCCAGTTTCTGTGTGGCATTAACCATCACCACACTTGAGTCTTCCCAGCTGAGGATCTATTTCATACGCTTCAGCTGAAAGACGCCTGACTTAGGTGAGTACACACCTGCAGTCTCAGCCTGAGCAAGGCACTTGAACATATTCTTGGCTGAAACTGGGCCTAAGAGTGGATGGAACTTGGCACTGAGGGGGCACATGAAGTGAATGCCCTGTGAAAAACATTTAAAAAGTAGGTAGGGTATAAACTTGGAGCCAATGTTTACTACATTTTTATGTGGTTATAGAGCAGCTGTCTGACCTCCTCACCTAATTTGCAAATAATCTTGTCAGGACAAATTAGTCCATGCTGAGCCTGTGCTGTTGAGCCTAGATAGTTATCAGGACCTGCACTAATGAATTTTAAGGTAGTTCTGGTTTCTCTGCAGTATAGTGGAGTCACAGTGGTAGTAACTGCAGTGCAGAGATATGTATTAAACAAAATATACACAAAAACCCTCTTCTACAGAAACCTGGTCTTCCTATCTGGTTTATTTCAGGCCATTTTTGCTACAGGGGTGAGTGTTGAAAATAAAGATTTAAACTGCATTTGAAACTGCAGCTCTGAACACTGTGAATTGCTTAATTCATCTTAATAGAGGTGTTCACTCTGAACCCGAAAAGCTTTTAGTTGAGATTTAGCCTGTGGTTTGATATTACAAATTGCTTGGTGGTAACATTGGTTTAAGACATTGTTGTCTCCTGGCCTCTTGTGCTTGCTGCTGTGCTGGCACAACTACTCCTGTGGTTGGGATCTGGATGGGAGGAGCCATCCAACTTGGCAAAAAAAAAAAAGGTTTAGTGTGTTTGTTTGTTTGTTTGTTTAAAGCAGGAAAAGTTCCTCTGTCTGGTTCAGCGCCTGGTTACATAGAGTTTTCCTGGCACAAATGAGTGGAAAGAGCATTTTGGCATGGAGGGGAAATGAGCAACGGAGGGTGAAAGGTGAGCAGCAATTACGGATTCTGGTAATGCCACAGTGTACTTTTTAATATCAGACCATGATCTGGAACTGATCTCAACATGTGAAAAATGATCAAATACCTTTAAAATTGTTGGTCTTAATCTTCGCTTTTAGGTGTCTTGGCAGACACTTGCAATTTGTGTTGTTATCTCACAGTCTCCAGCCGTCTTCAAAGGCTTTTCTAGCTGCTTGTGTTTTGTAAGTTCAAAATCCTGCAGCCCACTGATATTGAAAATGTGTGAATGAACAAAATAATTGGAGTTGAATGACAGTGTAAGTATCAGTTGTCACTGAGAGGAATGTTTCCTTCGTTTCCATAATGAGTTCATTGAGAAAGAACCCTTTTGAATATAAATGAAAGCAGGGTTTCCACGACGAGTGTCTCAAATTTAGAAGATCGTGTCATTTAAATCCAGTTTGCTATGGAACATAAAGGTAATTTGCTATATTACACATCAAACCAGAGGTACCATGAAGAATATGGTGAGGTGCATGGAAAAACAAAAAAAATCTATAAAAAGAACAGACTTTCAAGGCACTAGAAAGTGGGGAATGAATCTCATTGAAAGTTTGCCACCCCACTCCCAGAAATGGAGTTGTCTGATAAATAAATTCCCTGCAAACATTAAAAAATCAAGCAAACCCAGAACAGTGGAATACCCAAATGATTTGGTTAAAGAAATGTTTGTTTTGTTTAATGAATTATGATGGTTTTGATGAAATTTCCATTTGCAAATTCGAGTTTTACTTGACAGGAGAAAATTTTATCTCCAAAGCCTGTGAAAAAATGTCTGTCGGCCTTCTGTCCATCTGTCTCTCCATCCACAGAACAAAATTCAAATAGTTTCCAAACAGCATCTGGCATACATGCTGAAAGTGAAACTTAACGAAGTCTCTTTGGCTATAAATAGCCATATATCCAAATATTACAGTGCACTGACACAGCTCAAAATCTTAGATATGTCCATTGATTAACATATCTCATTAATGAAACTGCTGGGCCCTGAAGTGTGGAGTTTGCTACTGAGTTCATTGGGAAACTCATGCTAGCAGCCTGCGTCTTTGTGCGATAAGCTGGGAACCCCGTCTCCACTCCATCCTTTTATTGCATTGCCCAATACTGTGAAGAAGAAAGAGAGGAAGAGAGGAATTTCTGCTTTGATTTCTTTGCAGCGACATGCAGACAGAAGCAGCTCAAGGGAATTCTGCACAGCAGAGGTTAATGTGACCCACATATAATTGTGTGAAAAGATGCCACTCTGCGCCTTTGTCAAAGAGGCTTCTTGTTACAGCCCAAGCTATCTAGTCCCCAGCCCCTTCAGCAAAGCAGTTTTCTTGCATTAAATCACCACTGCCCTCTTGCCAGCTGCTTAGAGTTTACACATTATACAGAGGAGATATATAATATATATTTATATATTTTTAAAATGTGACAGATTGTCTTGTAACATATGTAGTATTGCCTTGAAATGAACTTACGTGCATGTGATGGCCGAGCCAGCAGACCTAGTGTGTGTGTGCACGCGCGTGTGCGTGTGGTTTGTATTTTTTCCCTTCTATTGGAAATCTGAGAGGCTGGGACACTCGAGCTTTTCATGTTGCTTCTCTCTGAAATATTCATGATGAGTTGACGACCTTGATTCTTTGATACCTGCCATTTATTTATGTGCCACTGACGATAACTGCTGCTAAGTACATATGTCAGTGACATGGTTGAGTGAGTTGGATGATAAGGAGAGGGAGGGCATCTGAGGGATGTGTGTGCTGGAATAAGATTACTTTATAAACTCTGAGGGCATTTTAGGAGACTGCCATGCCATCTTATTCACCCTACTTTGTTTTTCTGACTAAAGCCTGTTTTCTTTGCTTCTTCTCCAGCTTTTTCTTCCAACTTGGAAATCTGCTAGTTCGCTGCTGCTTTTCTTAAAGATGATCATTGGCTTGTTATCAAGTGAATTGCTAATGAATTAGTCGGTTACGCTTACATTTAAAAAAAGAGATGTGAGTCTGGGGAGACCTAAGGAATTCTTCTCAAGCGAGAAACAGATCCTCATTGAAATGGACTCCAGGGAGTTGGTTAGATGATCAGGGGCATTTTGGTACTCTGTAAAGGCAAGGAAAGATGAGGGTAGAGCAAAGGAAGATAAAAAGAAGAGCAGGTAGGCAGGTAAGCACCAGTATCACATATAACCTTGTAAATGTGAAATTTAAGCAGGCAAATCTCATTGCTTTTGAGTGATCCCATTCTTTGGAAGGATTGTAACCTGCAAGGCACCAGGCGTAATGTTTTGAGGGTGGTGGTAAATACATTAACAGAAAGGGTTACAGAACTGATGAAATAATGAAATATATGGGGAAAGAGTTCCTGAGTGAAAATTAAATGAAGTCCAACATGAACCAGTCTTCACTGTGGTTGGCAAAGTGTAAAGACATAGCAAATTAAAGAGACATTGCTGGATCAAGGAGTAAATGTGGTTCCTTTTGGCTGCGAGTTATTCCACGGGCTTTCAGAGACATAACTAGTGTCAGGACCTGGATTTGGCGTACTTATCTTAAGTTGTTTAGCTGAAGGATGTGATTAGGAGCCCTGTTGTCCTGGGCTGACTTACTTGCTGTAGGTGCCTATGCTTTCTGCAGTGGTGATTTAGGGAGTGAAGGGTGGTGGTTTCCTGACTCAGATACCCTAGTTCAAGCTGGACTTTGGATGGGAATTGGAAAGGTCAGATGAAGACAGTTGGTCCCCTACTGTTGGATGCTGAAGAAGGGACTCTGATGGATAGATGTATTGACAGAGATTCCTTTCACCTAAACTGTGAAGTGAGGGAAGCTAGAGCAAGGTAGACGATGGAGCAGAACCTTTCTCATGGATTCTCTTCTCACTGTATTTCATATAGAAAATTGCAGCACAGTCTCTTTTTTGGGCTATCATTTTTCCCTTTCAGAAGTCACAGTAAGCACACGTCTATATTGCCGTATACATTCTCCTGAAGATAACTTTCCTTCTCTGTAAGAAAATATGGGGAAAAGAAAGAGGACATAAGGGTGGAATTAAAATCAAAGAGTCTAAGAGGCTTCTGCATATGCTTCTTGAACTGCAGCCGTTCTAGAGAGGCAGGAGATAAGGTGGCTTAGGGAATGCAGCTGAGTCCAGAGAGGCATTTATTTAAGATTGATATCAAACCTTGGAATTGTGAGTGGGAGGCTTTTTTGAGGAAGGAACAGGATGTTGCCAGGAGGGAGGGAGGCTGGCTAGGATGATTTATTATAAGAGGTCAGTAGCAGGAAGTCACTGGAGATATGCGATGGTCTAAAACGCAGGCCAAGGAACCCGGGTGAGGACACCGTTTTATGCTCTGAGATTCTGGCTCCTCAAAATAGGGCCAACAGAGTGACTGGGTGGTCTAATTTAGGGTCATCCTTGGTGGTCCTGCATACATGTGTTTTGGTCAGCTTCCTTGTCTGCGTGTCTCTTTCTGCGCACAATGACCCATCCTGCTCTGGGGTCTGTTATGCAGGCTTGTACCATTAAAAAAATACACTGCACTTGGAAGAGAGATTTCAGGCCTTTCTTAGGGCAAGAAGTCATTTGGTGCTTACACAGATAATTGAGCACATGGGGGCTACTGAGAGCATGAAGTAGTCGTATTTATCATTAGGCTTCTCTCCCCCCGATAGGAAAATTCCCTGTGACACAAGAAATAAAAAGACTGGCAAGAGAAGAGGAGCCACAGCTGGGAATGACCTTTCAGGCCATAAACAGAATTGGAAAGTTCAACTGGATGTAAAGCTTTAACTAGTTGTTAACGTGGCATCTACAACTCCACATCAGTGTAATGGCCCATTTATCTCGAGCAGGACTACTGCAGGCATCGATGCTTTTTGATATTTATGACTATAAATAAATTATTGACTATTAGGCACAGCCACCTTCTGTCTAGCCTATTTCTGAGTGTCATTTATGTGTATTTTGCTCTCCTCTCCTCTGACCCAGTTAAACCTGGAGTCCTCTTGTGTCAGGAACAGTTGTTCTTCCTGAGAAGACAGATGCTGTCACAGAGAACCCTCAAGTCAAACAGGCAGTAGCATGGAAGAAGGGATTTAGGCTCTGGGAAATGCAGCATGGTTGAGAAGGCAGCGGGTGAGCAGTGCTTTGGATTGAATGGGAGGATGCCCTTTGACTTCACAGGACCTTAAATGACTTGTTGAAGGTCACACAGAGAAGTTAGTGCTTGGACTAGTTAGTACAGGACTAAGTTCACATCTTTTTTGTAGGGGTGAATATCTAGACGATTCTCCAATATCCCTGTTCAGCTTCCCATTATTGCAAACTCAGCTGTGTTGTGTTTTTTTTCAGTGCATTCAAACCCTGCTGCTGTGCTTTTGTTACTTTCTGCAGCTATTCTGGCTGTCCCTGCTGATAATAGCTCAGATTAGATCTACACAAGGGGGTAACATCTGAGCTTTTAATGCTGTCCTTTTATCTAATGTCCTCCAGCTCGTGGTCCTGTTGTCCCTGTGCAGCTTGGTATGTGGTGATGTTCACTCTCCTGCTTACACTCAGTGAATGATTTATCATGTGTTATCAGTAGGACTCTGTACAGTGTCCAGGGACAATGTTTTCTTCCATCTGGTTCCAAGCTGGTGGAACACCCTTCCATATGGTTTTCACATGTGGTTCTCCTAGTACCTCCTTTCTATTTTTTCCCTCCGGATTCATCATTGTGCAGTTTGTCTAAGAAGTTCACTTTGTTTCCCTTTATAAATTAATCACATGCATGAATTAAAACTTCATCAAATGTGGATATTTCTTAAATGACAGAAGAAACCTTCACAGCTGGGTGAATCTATCTTCTGGAAGAAATATGCAGTCCCATGACATACTGTAAATTAACTGCCACAGTGTTTCACGCCACTCTTCAGTCAGATATTAGCCTATGGCTTGTTCTGGAAGAATCTCATCTTATAATGTGTGAGAAAATCTTTTAGTTCTGTTCTGTATTATGAAGGTGCTGGTTGCAGTTATAGGTTCATGACGTGGGCAGGACAGAGACCACAAAAACATCTGTTTATGTAAATCGCCTTGAGATGCAGATAGTGATTCAGAATTACTTGATATTGGGCACTCCAAGAGACAAAGAGCTTCGTATCACCAGTCCTCTGAGTGATCCAACCTGCAAAAGGGCTCCTCTGTCAGAATCACTTGCTGCTGGATTTGCTGGTCTTTGCAGATAACTTCTCTCTGTGGTCTTTGTTGATTTTATGTTGTTAGACCTGGTAACATACTTTTATCTTATCTGGCTTTTTCTTTTCTTTGCTCTCCGTGTTGTTTGCTATTCCAGAATAAATATGCAGACTGCCTGCCCCTGCAGGCCAGTGCACTGTGTTCTTCCCGAGAGCATGCAAATATTTGCACCACACCAGTTTCTGAGCTCCGAGACGTGAGCAGTGACACAAGGAGGTGCAGCAGAGGGCAGGGGTGGAAGGCCGGAGGGTGTGAAACTAGCACACGGCAGCCAGTGCAGTTGGCTTGGAGCATTTAGTAAGGGACTGCCTTGTCTTCAGAGCAACAGGAAAAAGGGGACTTTGGGGTTGTATGTGTAAATGTACACACCTGTGTGAGTTTGTGGTGAGATCTGTATGCGTGACTGTGATGGACTTCAGACAGTCAATATATGTGCGTAGCAGGTTCTCAGGAATGGCAACAGGGATGGTACTCCAAGCTAAGTGCCATTTTCTGGCATTACCCATTTTGCTTCCAGGCTCTTGCATTTCAAAATAGCACATATATCATGTGTGTACACTTTTGTGTTTCTGTGTGTTTGTAAAGTGTGTGGGCATGTTGGGGTACAGGGGTGCATGTACTATCTGTGTGAATTGGCGAAGTTAGACACTTTGTCTTGAGTTTTCTGCCCTTGCAGATGCACCTTGTACCTGTTGAGGATCGAGGATTCAGACCTTATCCCTTCACAGAAGGGATGATGGAGCCAGAAGAATACTCAAGATGGGTAGTGTCTTTAGGCCTTTCTACCCCATTTAGTTTCTCATTGGAAAGAAGTAGCCTTTCCTCAGTTTTGCAAGAGGACACTCTTCATTCGAATCCTTTTCCCCACTGCCTGTGGTGTGCTCATGTGCTTCAGAAGCTGTTTCACCTTCAGAAAATCCTGCTTCTGAAGTGACTGGCATCTTAGAGCTGCTTCTTATTGCAGAGTTCTACTTTACACCCCATTCATAAGCAGAGGATCTTAAGTAGCTTGCAGTGATGGTGCCTGTCCAAAGAGAAATAAGCCATTGCGAGAGCTAGTGCAGCCATCACACCATGGAGCATGTTAAGCAGTAATTTTGTAAACTGTTGAGGCCAATGTAAGCCAGTATTCTCATCAGAAAAAGATATTTCCACTTCTCCTTCTTTCTTTAGCTGCTGCTTTTCCATGCTTTCTCCTCCCTTGATAGCAGAGACGTTCTTATGGCTCCGTGATGAAGTCCCCAAAAATCTCAGAAAGGAGTTATGGTTGGGTTTACCTTAGATCTATCCCTAATTTGCTTCATTGTGGAAAGCATGTTTGTGCAACTGTGGTGTTCATTTGTGGTGGTGTCACTCTTCACCTGTGGGGACACACAGGAGGAGAAGCAGGAGGGTAAGTACTACTAGTTGAGACGTGCTATTTCGCCCTTTAAGGGCACCTCCCCACTGTCTCCCTTGTTGACTCCCTGCATGTCCTCCCATCTCTCTCACCTCACTTAGCTTCTTTGATTTGGAGCCGCCACTGGGTTGGCCAAGAGGGTTTCTTTCTGTTGGTTTTGGGGGTTTTGCTGTTTGCTCACTGTTGCCTTTTTCCAGTTTGAAGTTTGCCACCTTCTGGCCTCTGGGCCAGTGACCTTTCTGCGAGCTGTCGGGCCATGCAGTGCGCACTGCGTTATCATCAGGGAGGCTGTTTCATTTCCATCTGGGGCTTTTGGTCTGGATTGGATCCATCATGCCGGCAGGTCTGATTGATGGCCTTATTGACAATCAGGTTGACCCTTGTTCGGCAGGCTGACATGCTCCGTATTTCACGGGCCGGCATTTGATGTGTATCAAAGAGGTGGTCAGGTCATCAGAACAGCCAATTAAAACGATAAAGAGGGAGGAGTGGAAGATGAGGTTTTAACTCTTTCCAGCCCATCATAAACATCTTTATGAAGTGGAGGTGTTTTTTTCTGCCAAAATGGGAGCTGGGAGGGAGGTAAAAACAAAGATCCATCTCTATAAAATTTATCTATGGGAACTCTTTAAAAATTGAGTAAGCAGAGATCAGGAAACAATTAACTGTCTATATAGTTGTCAGTTATTTAGAGTCTGGAATGAGACTGGATCAATTGCCTTCCTTTCAATTTTTTTTCTGAACACCATATTGTAAAGGAGACAGTGAAATTCAGCAGAGGTTAATGAATATATAATAATAGATCTCAAACTCCAACACTGCTTGGAAGACAAGAATTTTGTATCAGAGCTGTTGTTAGCTGTTCTTCTGAAAAGAAGAAAGGCATTTCCATTACAGCTGCTGGTAGCTGACAGCTGGCAGAAGGTAATAAATTTAGGAGTTATTTAGCATCAGCTTCTGAATAATGGTATCAGAAGAACATGCTCTTCACATGAGAAGTGCTAGAGCCAGGAATTAAGAGTACCACTGGGATCACAGATAATAAAAGGTCTATCATCAGTCAATGGCTGATGTTCATACCAGTGCAGGGTCGGTCACACTTGCTTCAATGTTAATTTGGGGGCTGTGTTTTAAGATAATGCAGCCTTTCCTAAGATGCCAGCAAAAATGCACCAGATCCCAGACTTTTTTGCCTGCTGAGCTTTAGTCCACACTTGCACTGAAGTTTCCAGGTATCAGTTTTAATGGAAATGCTAACAACATAAAGCTTGGATCAAGGTTAAGTGTAGAAAGGTTACTTTTTTAACAGTTCTCCACATCCAGACTCAATTCCTGGTTCAGACACAGAATTTCAGGGTGGCTTCCTCTGTGCTGTACTTCAGTTTCCAGCCTATAAAAGGGGAAACTACTATCTTGTTTTCCCAAGAACATTAAAATCTATGAAACACAATAATGCGAACTACCCTGGTGTCTCAATAAGGGAAGAAAAAAAAAATCCCCCTACCCCCTGCAAAAGATACCATGCTGTACTTGCAGTGCAGCACACTCCTCAAAGATCTTCCTTCACCTGCTTGTACTTGTTCAGTTTTTGCTTTAATATCGTAATCTAACTAATGCAAAGGCATTGAATCCATTTTCTGACTGTTGGGTAAATGATGGTTAAGTGTCAGGAGATTTATTTAATTGTCTAGCTATTAAAAAAAAAGGCAGGTCTGCTGAGTGAAAGCTTTTATGCTTTTAAATGAGGTATTGTTGTGATTAGAGTTTAAACAGCAATGATTTCCTCAAAAATGCATTGGCAATAATCACTGGCTTGTTTGATTGTCCACATAACTGTACCACCCTCACTGCCAAGAAACTCATCTGAACCACCAATGATAGTAATAGCTATTTTTTTCCATTAAGTGTGCAGCAGATATAATATTCAAGGACAGGAACATCTTCATTAGGCAGTACGGAAAGTGAACACATTGTTCACAAATCAGCCTCAAGAATAATGGACTAGAGAGACTTCAGAGGTGAGGGATTGGAGGTTGTGGGGGTGGGAAAGGGGCTTAAAGCTTCATGAACCATATACAGAGAGGATTTTAGTGGGATACGGGCAATTGATTCCCTTAAGTGTCTTTGAAGAGCCTGGTCTAGAGGTGAAGAAACTCCAGATGACTCATTATAATACTGCTTAGTCTCGTCACAGTGTCTCAATGATTTTACTCTTTTCTTTTTCTTTAATTAAAAAAGCCAAGAGTATGAAGCTAGTTCATCTGGCATAATCAAAACCAACAGCACAATGATGACAGTTTTCTGAGGCAAGTTGATGACCTGCAGGTGAGAAAATGGCTGCCCTTCAGCTTACCTGCATGTCTCAGAGACTGCTGAAAATCCTAGACATCTGCAAAATGCAAACAAGCCAAACTCTTTTTTTATGAATTTTTCTATGGGAAATAGATTTCCCAAGTGAATGCCACTTCCCTGCTAGCTCTTGTCCCAGAAATCCATCCTGCGCTGGGAGTGCAGCTCAGGGCAAGTCTTTGCCAGAGCATTTGCTGCTTCGGGGGTGTAAAGGGCCTGGCCTCTAGAAAAACACCTGTACCCAAGGGCAAAGAGAGATACTCTTCTCTGTCCTTATGCATGTCTTTCCTTTCTTAATTTCACATTAACTAATACATTTAGGCACCAAGAGCTACTGGTTCCAGGTGTCATGCTTGTGTAGGATTAAGACTGATTCTTGTCCTGAGACTCAAGCAGGAATATTATTTTCCCATTTCTCATTGCCACCCCCTGCCTGGGAAATCATAGGCAGGCCCAGCAAGGAGATCCAGTTTGTCTCTCTGTCAACACACTACACCAGCAAGAGAAAGGCTATGTGTGAGCAGGGCTAAGCTCCTTTTTCCTCCTCCTTGCCCTCAACAGTCCTAAGTGCCATTTAGCAACATTAGCTGCCTGCTTCTCTCAGTTGGACACCGATTACTCCCTGTTGGAGAGCTGTCAGTAAGGGGAAAGCCATACATCGTGGTGGGAAGTGATCTTACCCGGCAGGGGGGCACCTCTTCCCAGCCAAAACAATGCGACTTTGACAGGCTTGATGTATTTATTATCTTTTTGGTGCAGAAATGCTGCCACAGCAGGCAGCAGGGAGGATGCTACTGGTGATTTGGAAGAGAAAGCGAGAAGTACAAAGTGCCAAGGAGTTGTCTGTAGACAGCTGATGGCAGGGTGCAGGAAGGGATGAGGGGAAAGGAGGTTATGAAGGAGAGGAAAAGACTATCGTAAAAAGGCAATTCCTTTTACTCATGTGCTTAGCTCCTCTCCTGAACTCCAGGGACTCAAGAGGGCTGAGAAGAAGCAAAAGCAAACAGCAAGTGAAGAAACAGAGAGGTTACAGCCCAGATGGGGCATGGTATCCCAGCCAGGCTGAACTATTTGAGGGTGGTTTTAGAGAGCTGTCACCTTGGTGAGGAACATGAATCACTGGCTCTTGTACTCCTTGTCCTTGTGGACTTGGCTCCCTTTTGGTTTTATACTGTGATGTGGGAGAGTTTCACACAAGTGCCATCTGTCAGGTGGTTTTGCCAGCTCCAGTTAGGGTCCATTTTGCCTCTGCAAAGTGTCAAAGGACATTTTGACTATAAGTAAAAGCAGTCAGGATCCTTCAGGGGCAGAACTATGTTACGTCCTCAGCAGCTGTTCGTAGGCTTCATCAAATTTAAACCCATGTTCATAGGCTTCATCAAATTTAAATCCAGCGTAGTTACCTGGTTTGAACTCCTGGGTAGCAATGAGGGTTGATCAGGAGCCTGTGCTTTTGAAAGACAGCCAGCAAATCTGGCTTTTGAGTGACAGACAATCCATTTCTTTTATTCTGGTATTTCAAGAGTGAAATCCCCTTACAGAAACCTAGAAATTTCTCTAGATAAAAGTTTGCTGGGCAGGTCCAGGTGTCTTCCCTTGGCAGCAATTAAGTAAAAATTGCCATCGCCTGAGTGCACCAATAGGGCCTTATTGCCCTGACCAGCCTCACCTGGGTTCCCCCAGCCTCTGCTCGTTAGTCTAGGAGCTCCATTGAAGCTCACTCCCTCACCCTTGCTCTCTTTTGTAAGCCCGAGGCTACCTTTGGGTTTTCCCTTTGTGGCTCACATGGAGGATTCAAGTTCAGTAGTTGTATGCTGGGACTCAAATCCCCTATCGTTCTGCACCTGGGGGATGTTATCTGGTGTCTACACCGTTTTGAGAAAAGGGAAAAAAGTCAACCTGTGCTGATAAGCGAAAAGTAAACTCTTTATTGTTCTCAGTCTGTATGTAATGTTGCAAGTGGGAAGTATGCAAGTGACTGCAGAGTCTCCTTAAAGGATGAGAAAAGTGTTTCTTGCGCTGTGAGGAAAACTCAGTGTGGAGTGAGGTTGCTTTTATTGAAGTCTACTAATTGACTGGCTGAAATAAACTGCTTGATTCAAAGCCACCTTTGCTGCAAAGGACCCTGGGGAAACAAGAGCAACCAGAAGACACTGAAGAAAGGCACTATCTGCTCCTGACTGTGAGTAAGCAAACTTTATGTGGGGTTGGGAATAGGGTATGTAGAGACTGATAAAAGAGGAAATGTATATAGAAGCTAGCAGGATTGTAGAATGATGCCTCGTCAGAGAGGTGTTAGAGTTTCCCAGGTGGATTGGGCAGAGGATTGGCCAGGTGGCTCTTTTGAGAAACTTCTCTTCAGAAAAATGTTGAAGCTTGGCAGTTTGTAAGTGTTGAAAGATGTGCACCTGATTCTGGTTGCACCAGATCATGCTCAGGTGGAGAGCTGGCTATTACATGGCTCAGACTGACTGAAGAGGAATAGTTGGACTAAAGGCTGTGGTACAGTGAACAAACAATCTAGCTCTTTCTTTTTTTCTAGTTCTTTCTCCTTAACTAAGCAAGCATATCAGTTTTAGTGCTAGGATCTCTATGACAACAAACTATTACTGTTATTGTTGCAGCCAAAAGCTTTTGATATGGGTTGTTCAATGTTATTCTGTGTTATGTGGCACGAACATGTGGATTGCTATAACACTACTGAGCGTCCTTTGTGCGGGTAAACCTTGATCTGGAAGAGAAGGCTGTATCTGTGTTACTAAGGGCTTTCTGGATGCTTTGCAGCAGTTGATTTACAGTATATCATGAACATTGTCCATCTGCGTTGCATAAGACCTCATGTGGCTGTTCCTTAACACCTTCCCACACATACTTTCATGTATGCCTGCCTTGTTACAAATGCCCTCCGTGTGGCAGAAGACCTTGTGCTGGTTCCTCCCTTCTGCATGACCCAGCTTTCTGCACAAGCGCTAAGGGGCTTTCCCAGCTATTGATTATTCCAGTTGTGGTGGCGTGCGTTGGACAGCTAAAGTCTACTAGGCTGTAGTAGTCAGATGCATTTGTGGTATAAACCCTACAAAGTGTCTCGTCCTCTTCTCTGTTTCCAACTATGCGGGGGAAACACTATGCTATGCTGTCTTAGGTCTTTATATCATTTGTGGAAGTGTACTGTCTGAGAGCAGTATTGAGTTCTTTCTGGGATTTCTTTAACTATTCAAATGTTATTTTGGGGGTAAAAACTGTGGTAAGGGTAAAGTGTGATATTGGTTTAGCTTATTAAAAATGCTTGTTTTCTTATTTTAATTGATGTTGAATATACTGAAAGGAGGGGCTAAATGCAGTCCTTCGGGTTAGGAGAGGGTATCTGTATAAACTTCTTCCTCATAATAAAATAGTCTTTAGGAGGAGGAGGAAAGCTTTGCAGTATGCCCTCGGGGTGGCAAGGTGCTGGATTGCCATGCTTGTTTCCTCAGGAAGGCTGTTCCACAACCAGATTGTTTTCATTGGACACACTTTGCTGCTGTTGTGATCCATGCTGGGCTTTGTGACCTGTGAGTTTCTGGAGAAACAGCTGCATTGGCAGAGCTCTTGATGAGGGAGGAAAGACTGCTTCAGCCTAACTAACTCCTGTTCCTTTACCAGTTGCCATCACCTTGGTTATACCAGAGAGGCGCAAGTTCAAGTTAGAAATATGCAGTGGTTTACTCTGGTAGCTGTTACATGCATAAATTAAGGGTTTGTTTCCCTTTTCTAGCCCTTCTAAGCTGTCAGGACAGTACCTTCATAACCCCTGAAGTCAGACAAATGTAAAGAGCAACTCCTTGTTAAGCACACATTTTCTTGTGCATGTCCAGCCTTGACCCAGGTGTTGGCTCTGTCCTGCTCCGATTTGATCCACCTCTGATTTGATCAAGTGTAAGCATGCCCATCCTTACAACACCCCTGTGGACCTCTGTGCTCCAGGCAGCTGCACCATGCGCTGTTGTTAATAGCTTGTCCAGTCCTGCAGCTCATGTGACTGCATGGAGCTCTCGCAAGTCAATGCTGTCGGTTTCCCGTCGTATTTCATGGGTCTTGATGGCAGCTCAGCTGAGGAGTTATGAAATTCATATCCTCTCTGCCTAGGAGAAAATGGCAAGTGGAAGATTTAATATCCCAGAGGGTTAGTGTAGGAAGTTGTACCAGAGGGAAGAAGGCAGGGATTAAAGCTTTAGGTCCTTCACAAATCTATGCAAGTCAAGGTTTCCAAAGGTTGGAAAGCTGTGAATTAAACCAGCTGAATTATGTGCGTGGCACAGTGTTATAGCACTTTTACTGAATTCCCTTCCCCACCAGTAATTCTAGGATTTACGTTTGGAGGAAATGGCCTTGTTTCAGTTGGTGATGGATTTCACTTAACAACACAGAATGCTTGGTGATCAGGAAGACAATCCCATGCTAAAATCTCTAATCTATTCCTCCGTGTTGCTTTGGGGTCACACATTAGGATCAGGTCTTGGTATCAACAGCAAACATTGCATATTGGGATTTCCAGGGGGAGCTGGATTTGGCCCTTCTATACAATGTGTCGGATGGAAGCCTGTTCTGTGTGTTGGGCTGATGACATACATAGAGCTCCAGGACCTTGAAAGATGAATGCTGTGCTCAAGCCACTCCTTGCAGTGGAAGGGGCCAAGGGCACGGATGAAGATTTGATGTGATCTTCTAGCTAGCCTGTGCTCAAAAGGCAACAAACACAGCAAAAGTCACACCTACAATCTTGTATCAGTAGCATAGTACAGTATCAGGACTGTGTAGGCACCCTAGCATGACTTGCATCCCAACGCAAATCACTATTCCGTGGTTAAGCAAGGCATGAGGCAGGAGTCACACAGGGTGGAGGAAAATGGGAGCTTAAGGATGTCTTAGAAAGTCTTAAATATCTTTGACTCTAGAGCAATGCAACAACTTTTGCAGCAAGTCATCCTGCGGCGTGCTGGCAAGAAGCCTCCTTCAGGCCAGGCAGGAGAGGTGGTGACTTGGTGCTGCTAGGTGAATGTGCCAACCAGCTTCTGGGGAAAAGCAGGAGCTCTGGGCTAGAAACTGTCAGGGAACAGATGAACTCATAGCAGTGAGGCTCCCCAGCCCTGGTTGTTCACATACCATGCGTGGAGGCAAGTGGTGTGTGTTAGTGGCATACCGTGGCTGGGCGCCGAGCAATGAGTGTCTCTGCTCTATTCCTTCTCTAGAGGCAGTCCTTTAAAGAGGAAAAAGGTTGGTTGTGTTTTTTTTTTTTCCTTTTAATTGTACTGTCCCTCTAAACATAAAACTTTACCATTTATGTGGCCTAAATCCCAGAGCTGCATCCTGGCTTTGTGTGGCAGCAGTTGTGGTGAAGCCAAATGTCAAGGATCAGCAAGGAGAAGCTTTCATCTAGTCACATTTTACTGATGGTTCTCCTTTTAAAAAAAAAAAAAAAAAAAAAAAAAGAAAATTTTCTTCATTTTTGTCATGAGCACTAATGAAACAGTAGCTTAAAAAAGATTTCTTTATTTTCTTCCTTAAAAAATTAAAAGCTTCATCTCCATTCCAAACGCACCCAAAATATTTCAGCACCAAATTGCTCTGAAATCCACAAAAGCAGAAAAAGAGTTTAGAAGAGATGGAAAAACTGAAACACTGCATAGATGGAAGATTTCATGCAATGAATGAAAGCAATTTAGTGAAAGTCAACAAAACCTCCAAAACCAAAATAAAATGCTGATGTTCAGATGGCAAGTATTTTTGGACAAACAAACGAATTTCAGTCCTAAAAGAATAACAATTGCTGTCTGGCTTTTGGGAACCTTTTTTGTTTTTTCCTCATGGATGTGTCTCATAGGGAGCTGTCTGGTTGCTAGTTACCAGACTCTTTTTAGTGAAGCTGTTTGTTTCTGCCACGTGGTCCTTTCTCATCTGCCCCTTCTGACATGAGACATCAGAAGCAGGAGCAGAAGCTATTCAATCATAGTGACAGAAGCCCTTTTTTTGGATGGTAAAATGTTCTGTTGGTTTCATATATATAATCTCATGTTTGTCTCTTTGCTTGCATCCTGCGCATTTGATGAAATAGAGCACGAAGGGTTGTTCTGTGTGATTCCTGCTCCATTCTGCAGGGCTTAAAGGAAAGGATCAAAAACCCTGAGTGCTTATTCTGGCTGGTGAGCAAGCAAGGAATAGGTAGCTTGTTGGGAGACACTAGGGATTGTCCTAAATTTTGGTCTGTCTGTCACTAGTGGGAATGCTGTACACGCCACCTGAAACTCTGTGGTAAACTCATCAGGTAGATGATGGAGAAAATGTAACTGGTGATATCTGCAGATTTTGTCAACCCTCCACCACGTATATTTCCCTAAAGCATCCCAAGTTAGTCTTATGAACATGTCGCCCTGGTTGGTGGTGTGGAGGACCTGGAGCTTGCTTACGTGGGCTTGAGTCCCAAATCAGGCACTGGCCTGCAAAGTGGCCTCAGCCAAGTCACTTCACTGCTTTGTGCTTCATTCCGCCGACCACAAAATGGGGATGATAACCAGCTCAGCTGATGACAAGTGTGAAAGGAGAAATAAGCATTCTTATTTGACATTTGTCAGGATGCAGGACGCTGACCTAGATCTGCACAATCAAACTGCATATAAGCTACATAGTGTAGTTTCATAGGACAGCATCTATGCAGATTTAGGCAATTCACTGCCATCCGTGAAGGTTACAAGCATCAATATAAGGCAAACAGACTGCCTGATACTCCCTGTTTAAAAGAGAAGATGTATGACTTTTCAGGCAGCAAATTCCCTGGAAGACTAAAAGGAAACTTGTAAGGTCCAAATCTATTGGTGGCAGTATATGGCTTCATTTACATTCATCACAGGGCTGTATCGGATGGTTTTCCTCCTTTGCTACCATTTCAATGTCTTGCACTATGTTGGCTAAGGGTCATTGCAGTAGAGACTTGAAATACTGATATATGTATAAAGTCCAATACACTTTTATGTCCTGTGTCCTTAAAATCCTGTAAGGTCCTGTGTTCCTGTGGAACAGCTTGATTCCCACCCCGGCTCAGCTCAGAACAAATTGTTTGTGTCTGGTTTGGGGTGTTACAGACTTTTTACTCCTTTGACTTAATCTCTGGGCTTTTCCCCTGCTTCCTTCTCTGTCCCAGGCTAAGAGGACTCCTCCCAGGCCCCTGCACATGGGACAAGGGATCTTATAAGGGTCTTTCATAAGGACCTTGTCAGTCCAAGGGCACTGCTGCTGCTTTGTCTGTGTTGTGCAGGCCAGTCCTTCAATTGCTGACGTCTAACTTCTCCAGGAGGGGGATGAAATCCAAGTGGCAGGGCAGGCACCTCTGAGGAGATAGCTCCTAACTGTTCCCACAGAGCTTGAAGAAAAAGATTTGACGGATTTACAGAGGAAAATGGCTGAGAAGGGATTGATAAACACACAGAGAGATCTAACTAGTGTGTCCCATCACTCTGAATAGCTGATCATAGCAAAAGTGCTTCAGGGCAGTGTCGGGAAGAATTTGTTGATGTGAACTCATGTCTCCCTGAGAGAATCATGCTGTTTCAGGGAAGGGACCATCCAGAGAAGATTGTCGTGAAGAAGAATGCAACAACAGTGGGGTGGTGGGCATCTGTGTCAGGAGGAGTGGGTGAGATGATCACCAGTGCTTTCTGAAGGCAGAGCTGTGAGGATGCCAGCTAGGACTTGATAGCTGAGCTTCCTCGCAGCAACAACGTCAGTGCGAACTTCATTCCCCTCAGTGCAAGCATTTGCAACAATAAGCTCTCAATGCCAGCTGAGATCCCAGGCATGAGAAATTCCATGCTGCAGTTGGGAATCTCCTATAGCCCCCATGCTTAGAGCTACCCTAACATGACCATCTGCACCACAGTCAGCAGTGTGAACAGGCTTAACTGATCATATCTGAACAGTTGTAAACTACTTCGTATAGTCCCTTCAGTGCCAGTAATAGCTCAGGAAAGCAGAGCGAACATGCTTTCTTCAGTAAATTCTTCAAAGGTCAGTCTGCTGTTGTCATAAGTAGTCAGAAAGGCTTGGACAACTCTTGCTTGAAGATCTCAGGGTAATGTCCGTTGCTATGTATTAATAGTTTAAGAAGGACCATGTGTTGCAAACACCTGGTGTTTGAAAAATTGATGGGCTAAACTGGGGAGTCAGTTTGAAGTCAGAGTGTGAGCATTTGAATGGGAGGTGTATTTGGTGTACCCTGCCTAAGTGCACAAATGTGCGGAGCTGCAGTAAATATTCCCTACAAATGCTGCTTTGGCTTGTTACAGATCACATGAACCATTGGATGCATCACTGGGGAAGCTTTTTGCTAGAATTGGTCCAGGAGGAGAACTTTGACCAAAATGACTGTGCATACGCTTGTGAAGTCTTCCCTTATGTGGAAAACACCACAGTTGAGGGATTTGTATCATTTTTTAATGTTGACTTTAGTTTCACCTTGATTGAGATGTTTGCTTGGGCACTTAATGGGTTGAAAATGTGTATGTTCCTAGCAGGGCACAATGTTTAGAGAGATGTTTCAAAGATTTTATTAGTAGATATCGTATGCTTACTGGGTTTTATATATATATGTATATATTTTAGCTTTGCATTCAAATATTCTGCATGAGAGTAATCATCAGAGTTAATATTTTCTGGTTGTCAGTAGGGGAAAAGATCCAAAGTTGCCATCCTAGTGGAAGCATCCAGACAGATATTTGTACCATGCTTTGAAGCTCAAAAGCAGAAAATGGTATCCAAGTGCAAGAGAAAGTAAGTTATACTAAGACTCTGAAGCTTTCAGAAGTGTGAATATTTTATGTTTGCTTTAGTAGGAGAGAGGTGTCTAGCTCTTTGAAAGCTTTCTCCTAAAACACAGCTGAATTGAGCTGAACACAGGATTGCCGGTGATATTTGTGTGCATCGAAGAAATGCTCTGTTTGTCTAACAATTTCCACAAATAGGATGGCAGGTAGCATGGTCACTGCATCCCTCAGCTTTGGAAGGCTGAAGTGAGTCAGTCCTTTGTAACGATGTTTTCTAAAGCTTTTGTAAACAAGATGTGTGCGTGCGTGTCTCTTACACTTTAAGTAAGGCTAACAAATTGAGATGAGCCGCAGCAGCTCTGTGAAGGCTGGGTCCGCATGCACAAGGGCCTGAGTTGATTTATCTTGATGTTTGGTTGAATTCTTCGCGTTTTGGGTCCCTTCTGTAACCTTTTCACCTCGTTCTTTTTTAAGGTGACTGCCTGGCTGTTACAATTTATCATGAACGCATCTCACTTCACTTTTGGCTCCTCTGACGGAAGGAACAGCCGGTCTCCGGGAGGTCAAAGACATTATTTTCCCCTCGTCTTTCTCAGTTTCCAGCACATATTTGTCACTTTGAAAAAGCATGAATTCTGGATTTGATGCACTTTAATTGATTTCACCCTCAACGAGTCCAACTGTCCATCAACCTTTCCTTTTTCTTTCCTCTCCTCCTTCCCCTTCTTTATTTCTTTCCTCTGTCCCTTTACTTTGAGAGTGATGATTTCACCCGCCTGCATGTTGAAGCCGTTGCGAAGCCCATGACCCTATCAAGGCTCACTCTCACTAGCCATTTCTCTCTATTTAAAATAATTTGCAGCAGTACTATGGCAGAGATGAATGTACTGTTTCTTCTTTCCTCCTGGAAGGATGTATATACCCAGTGATGTATATATCCAGTGTTGGATGGTTGTAAATTCAGTTGTATAAAATGGCATTGGCACCTCATAAAATGATATGCCATCACACTCTGTCTTGCTTGTTTGGTGAATTCACACAGCATGAGTGGACATACAGAGTAAACAGAGTATGTGGGTGTGTAATAACTTGGCCTTTGCACAGAAGTCCTTTAAGTGTGTCTTGGAAGCCAGGGTCCATTTAACAGTGGAAGCTGAAAGAGAGGTTCATAGGTGTTCCTCTGAATGCTGTCATTCCATCCTAGTTATTATCAGGACATGGGCTGGGGAACAGGCTTCTGTTTACAACAGAGCAGAGAGATTAAAAGTTCTCTGCACTGTTCTGACTAAGGTGTTCACCAGAACTCAGCATATACAATGGCATTCCTTGCACTAATGTGCACTCAATGAAGAACTCTGGCACTCAGAATGGGCAGAATTAGTTCATGATACTTTAAGTGAGTGTTTTCAACTTGTAGTCCAGGGTAACTAAGAAAACCAAGCATTTTGCTGAAATCTGTTATGTACTTTTGTAAGAGTCCTATTAACAGAGAGAGCTGGAAACCCAGCGTGTTACAGGTCTTGCAGTGGAAACTGCTGTCCATGGTCCTGGGTGGCCATAGGTGGAGGTCTGGGGCTTGTAAAGTGGGTGGTTCAGGCTCGGGGGCTTGGGGAAAGGTGCAGCTTCCTCACTCTCTCACTTGTGCAAAACAATGTGAGTCAGTTCTGCAAATCAAGTTCAGTATTTGCCAGTGTGCAATGATAGGGAAGTGACTATTCTTTACAGAGGTATGAAGAGCCTCTGCTAGTACTAGTGGGCCTCAAACTAACCCTTTCCTTCCATGATCTGCTGCTGAGAGGGTTGTGGTTAGCCTTGTGAAGACTGTTCTTGTCCAGTCTGACATCCAGTAGGATGTCATATATTGGATCATCTTCTGAATGTTATCTGAATCTTTGGAGGAGAAAATCCTGGACAGTTGTTATCAGTGACAGATGGCATTCCTTACTG
>VYZW01003709.1:101983-128108 GCA_013401315.1 Balaeniceps rex
GAAAAAAACAAAGAAAAATCCTCCCCCACGAGACAGGGCCTGTATCAGTCCCTCTCTCAAGCCAATTTCTTTGCCTTGTTCTTTCTCTGCCTTGTTTAGTGGGAGAAAAAATTTGAAACTAAGTGCCCCAAGCTGAGAGGAGATGTAAGGCAGCCAGCAGGACCCTGACCTTCCTTGTAGGTTACAAATTGGATGGCATGTAGGCTGAAGATGCTGGATGAGGAGGGAGGGAGGGGGATGGTTTGAAGGGGGGTTAAAGTTACAAAGCCAACATCTGTTACTGAGGGTATGGGCTGCAGTGCTCTGCCATTCTCCTCAGCAAACAGGGCTGGCTTCAGGCAGGCACAGGGGAATGGTCTTGGGTCACCAGAGGACAAAGGTAGGAATGGGCACAGTGGGCGTTTCTGGGAGGCTGTAGGAATACATGTAAATACATAGAATAGGTCCTGAGGTGGTGGTTGCGGAGGGGTATAAGGTAGAGAATGAGTCCTTAAGAAGGAGGAGTGAAATCTTCATCTGCAGGGTTTTTGCCAGTGCACAAAATCTGGGTTTGGTTTTCTTATCTCAGGGCTCCCACAGGAATTAGTCATCTCTGAGTAATGGAGAGAAGCGTGGCCATTATTCCTGTCTCTCCCAGTTACTAAAAGTCCTTCCTCTGATAATTTCCTATGTTCATATCCTCTTCGATCTGTCTCGTGACTTCAGTCTTCCTTGCTGTTCAGCACCATGAGCCACTGCAAAAAAAATAGGACTGGCAGTCTCAAGTCCTCTGGAGAGATGATGTTGGGCCCCAGCTTCCATGGAGGAACAAGGAAGCCTGGGCAATGGCATCTCTCCTGCATTCAGCTGTAAGACTTTGCCCCAAATGCCTTCTGTCATCTCAGCAGATCCCATCCTTTTTGCTTTAATTGATTCTGTCTGGCTTTAATTTGATGTGAGAATAGACCTCCCACCGTGAGCACTCAAGAGTCTGTTTTGTGCAAGGGGAGTTGGAGGCCGGGTGTAGCTGTGATCAGAGGCAGGGTTATTTTATTGTAATAGGAAGCCAAGGATGTTTTGGGGAGGACCACTGAATTCTGTAAACCCATTAACAATTGAAATGAGGCTTTTCACTTCCATACTGGGTTTGTGGGAAATGCTTGTACAACAACTTGAAAGCAAAGAACTGTAATAACAATTTTTCATTATAGCCATGAGTAGGGCTTCCTGAAGAAGTCTAGAGTCCTGTTGTGTTGGCTCCATGCAAGTGTGCAGTAGGAGACAACCCAGGGGAGTTGGCCATCTGAATGGGCGAGGAGGGGATTCAGAGGCAAAGAAGAGGGAATAGATTTGGCTGTGGTCACCTAACTGCATGATGGCAGAGGTGAGAATAAATAGGGAAGTTGAAAAGGAAACCTCCATTGTGAGTCTGGTCAGCCAAAGTCTAAACAGTTGTTGAGTTTGTTTTATCAAATCAAAATATTTTGGTTCAGCGGTGTGTTGACTTGAGTCAGTGTTTGTCTAGGCTGACACAGTGTTGTAGAAACATTCAGGTTTGAGGGTACTGTATCCCCTGTCACTGGAGGGGTCAGGATCTCTGGATAAGACACAGAAGAGGGGCACGTAGCAAGGGGAGGCTAGATGAGAGCAATCCTATTTCCGATGGCTTGGTTTTAGAGTCTTCAGGTATTTTAAGTCCTCTTCAAAACTGCTCTACGGCTCTTTTCAGTCTGATTAAGTGTGCTGCTGCTTGGACCACAAATAAGGGGTTTAAGTCAAATGGGAAGATTTTTGAGGGGAAAATAGATGAATAAGTATTCAGAGTTAATTACCTGCAAATTCCTGAAATGGCTTGAGTAATAAAATATAGATATGTATGCACTTATTCATATCATGCCATTAGTGGTCTGTGCTTCTGTGTCAGGCGATAGTGTGCTGTGAAAGATTGCAATGCGTAGAAGTAAGAAGATATTTCAAAATACAAAATTATTGCCTAACATCACTGAAGGTCCAGGTCTTTGAAGAGATGGTCTGGTTGAGGTTGTCTTCCAAAAGTATCTTGCCCCAAAACATTGGGGGTGTGGTGAGGTGCTAAGCAAAAACAAGTGAAGACATTGAAGTTAGGCTAGAATAGGACCCCATGTAGCTCCCAACCTCACCCACATCTGTCCACAATTCCTAGTGGTAGCTGAGACTTTATTGTTCTTCTGCAAACAGACTTGTTCCTATCTGGTAGTTTTGTTTAGAATATGGTAGAAATTGTAGACAAGAATACTATGTAGTTGCTTTTGCTTTAAATATTTCCTTCTTTCCTTCCCTGTATCAGAAATCTTCCTATTTTTTAACTTACTTTTTAGCCATTCCACCTGATCCTTCAATATTTCCATATTTCAAGGAGATTTATCCAAATGGCATGTTTCCATGGCTGATATGCAGCAATAATGCAGGGTTAATACCTAATTAGTTCCCAGGGACATTGAGCTTTTCATGGATATTCAGTAACAAAAGCAACAACAAACAAGCTGAATTCCTAGGTCTTAATTCATCGGGGAGGAGGAAATAGGAACCTAAAAATGCAGGAATTATTCAGTACAGTATGAAAGCTTCGTTCTTTCTCTCATGAAGCTCAGAGGATGCTATAGTAGCTGACAGGGAAAATATAACCTCCTCCTCCTTCCCTCCCTCCCTTCAGGGGGACTGTATATGTGTCTGTTTGCAGCCCTGACATCTCCAAACAGGAAAATTCCCAGTTCTGCAACACGCTTTAAATAGCTCCTTGCTGATTCCCCTCCCTGCCACAACCCCCAGTCAACCTGACCCTGTTTTTTTGACATTCAGCCATACCTGATCAGTCGTATCCTGAGCAGCTGGATGTGATCAGAGCTGGCCTTCCACCTCGCAGGATGGCGAGCATATGGGCCCGCGGGCTCCAGCCATTATGTTCCTGAGCACTAAGCTTGTCTGCCTGTGGCTACAGAGGGTTTTTTTCCCCTCTCAAGCAATCGCAAATAAACCTTTCTGATAAGTAACAGGAAAACAAACAGGCCCTTTGGCTCTGTAGGCAGTGAGAAGGAGGGAGGGAAAAAACCAAACCCAATAACAAAATCTTTGCTGTGTTTAGGCAGCACACAGTGCTTCAGAGTGCCTTCAGGAAGGAGGAACTATGTCTGCCCTCGGCCAGAGACAGAGCTTTTCTCAGAGCAGAAATGGCTCGTTTCAGGATGATTAGCCCTCAGTACTTTACAGCCAGGCCCTGGTGTGGGAGCTCCAGGGGATGGAGAAGGTTTCACTTGGAGGAGAACAGCCCTGGAGATCTTCTAGACCAACAAAATGGAGGCTTTGAGCTGACTGATACGGGCAGTTTGGTATTAGCCTTGAAGTCATAGGGGGTTGAAGGCTGAAAATGGCTGTTGTGAAGGTAATCAGCCCTCAGCCCCTGGCAGAAAGGGAAAAGCAGGGTGGATGGTACAGTGCAAGAGTTCAGGGCAGTCATAGGAAGAGGCTGTGGACAATACCAAACAGCTGCTTTGTGTCCTTTGCCATTTCCAAAATGGGTCTCAGCTTCTGGAAGGAGTCATAGGAGGCCTGTGGCACTTTGCACTGTATGTGAAGGAAGCCAAGCAGAGTGTAACGGGCCAAAGCAAAACCCCATGTCTTGGGGGTTCACTGTAGTGCTTGGAAAGCTGAGGAGGGGTCCCTGAGTGCACACACCCCACACACACACCTTAGCGTGACCTCAGCCCTGATCACTGTGGAAAGCTTGCGGCAACCAAAGAGATTTTTGCAGAGAATGTGTTATAGAAATGGCAGGTCTTACCTTCCTCATATTTTCCTTTCCTGAATGCCAAGGAAATAAGGCTTCAGCCTTCCCAGACAGCCCTGGCTTCCCATAATCATGTAGCTCAGCCAACAGCAGTTAGAGGTGCACACCAGGGCATCCACATGGGACCTGGCACTGTCTTAGAATTATGGTCTAAACCTAAGGATGGAAAAAAGTCTCATTTTGCCCTCTGAATCCTGTTAATACAACACACAGGCTATCACTGTCCCATGTGCATATGGTACTTGAATACAGTAAGGCCACAAGAAACCTTTAGACATGCAAACTGGGGGGGGGGAAATGCTTGCTCTGAGTTGTTCAAGAAACATATAATGAAAGCTGCTGGGGTTTGCTGCCCCTGTAGGCTGGGAGATATCTACCAATACCACAGAAGCATGCTGTCATGCCAAGTGATGAACTAAAAAGCTGCCTGCTAACACACCACCTTTTAGGACAGGAGTCTGTGTTCTGGGGAGATGTACAGTTTCTCAGGGTTCCTTGGAGGGTTTAGCCTCTCAAGTGCACTCCCAGCTGGTAACAACCTCGTTCCCTAAGTCAGTAAATTACAGACTTTTTCAACTTGGAAGTCAGACCCGTGATGAGCCTTTGAAACCTTTGCCTTGGCAGACATGGCCAAGGTTATCATCCTGGCATGTCTACAGTGAACTCGGACACTATCTTGAAATGCTGCCAGAGTCTGCACTGTGCTTGTGCTGAAATGCTGAAACCGCATGAAGAGCCCCGTGGCCCGGTCACCTCAGCCTCCTCCTGGCTAAAAGGAGCCAGAGCGCTAACGTCACCACGAAGTTACGACGGATGGTACCAGGTACAAGTTGTATCACTGCCAACGCACCTTCTCTGAGGTCTTCAGTGGGAATTGCTCCTATATAGACTGATGTAGTTCTGTGGCCCTAAATACTTGAACTGTGGAGAGGAGTAGGATGTTCATTCAGAGAGGGAAAAAGAGAGCATAAGCCACAGGATCAGCACCAAGTGGGCCAAACATTGCTGTCAATTACTTCCCAAGCAACTCCATTGAAGCAAACAGCATTAATTGTAGATCTATGCCAGCATTTCTGAGAGTCGCTCTTGGGACAGAGCCAGTTCTGGTAGGGGATTAATCTTGCTGGAAAAATCCCTCTTGTTCATTGCTTGGTCTCTGACACTCGCACATGCACACAAACAAATCTCGGTGACCCTCCGACAACCCAGTTAGCTAACAGGGAATTAAAGGATGTGAAACCCTAGCTTCCCTCCAGCATAGCCCTGCATCTGCCACAGCCCATTCAGAAGGCAGGACTAGCCACCTGCTAGTTGTTTTGCTCGAAGAGAAAATGTCTATTGGACACATAGGAAACAACTAATCCAGTCCCCCAGGAGGGACTAGCCGGTGTCATTCCCACAGTCTCCAACACAGGTACTCGGCACCTTCCAGGACTGGGGCACTGTGGCTTTTCTCTGGTTGTTTTTCCATCTGGCAGTAGTTCTGCATTTTGTTTTTATCTAATGGTAGTATTTCTCAGACATTGACATTTTGCCATCCACCTCAGGACAGTGAAAAATATGGTGTGCCCTATTCCCACACATGCATCCCTTCTTTTCAGCTTAAAAATTAATAGAGAAAGCCATGTATTACATGTGCTGGATGCATGTCTCCTTTACATGTGTACACATGCTTTCTGATTGTACATTTGTACAGTTTAAGACCTTTCAGAAATATGGATCTTCTCTAGTTACCGCTTCTGTGTCTCTGTGCCTTAAGGACTGGTCAGTGGCATCCTCTCACCACTACTTTCATAGTGTCACTGCACTCAATATTTCACTGAAGTTTAATTTTTTTTTTTTTTTTTTTGACCCAAATTTACCAGTGCACTGGAAGCGCAACAGATGCTTCCCAGGAGTCTGTCTCAACAGTAGAAGGGATAGTTTAATGGTCTTGAGCAGCAGGCTAGGAATGCCTCCATTCCTCGAGAACAGCAGGCTCAGCTCCGCAGTCTGCTCAGCCTTTTCCCCCTTCTGAGGGCAATAAATTGAATAACATGCAGTTTACTGCCTGCCCGCAAGTTTCAAATGGGTGGGGGGCAGGGAGAAAAACCTGAGGCCAGCCACTCAGTGGGTGCAAATCAGCATGCCTTTGCTAGCTTACACCAGCTGTAGAGCTGGCCCCAAGGTTTTGTGTTCACATTATCCTGGGGCTCATATTGCAAGAATGCAGGGTTGGCCAGATGTGCTAGCTACAGTATCCCCTCCCCTCCTTAACTGACAGGGTACCAGCTGCCACTCCCTGCCCTCAGAGCAGCCAGGCTTCCCTGGTGCTGTCTGTCTGCAGTTTGGAAGGTGCTTTGGGGTCCTTGGGAATGGCTACCAGCACATAAATACTATCCCTGTTCCAGGACACAACAGTAAAGAGAGTAAGAGCAGCTGAGGAAGTTTTCCCCCTTGGAAGTGATGTTCATCTCCTCCCCCAACCCAGCATATGGAATTCTGGATCACATTTCTCTCTCTTGCCAATAAATATTGCAGATTTATTGCTCTATACCTGGTGGGTAGTAAATTGCATTCCACCTCTGTTATAAGGCTCTTTGCTATGACACAGTCTTGCAGCTCCATTAAACCTTAATTACAGCAACACTTCATTGGGTTGCTGTGATGGTCTGAGTGCCATTGCAGTAGGGAGGATGTATGGCCAAAACAGGCTGATGCAGAGAGGCTTTGTTTTGGTTTGTTTCCTCCCTTTTTAAGGATTATGGAGAGTTGAGCCCAGCAAGGGGAATAGATGGAGACTCAGCCTCTTGCTCTCTGCTCATTTTCCACAACAGCTGGCTTCACCTGCCGCAGCCCCGGAGCAGCTCTTCTGCTCCCTGACGTGCTCAGCAAACAGTGCTCAAAGTCCCCTCTTCTAAATGGCTTATTTGCCTTTGTGCTTATGAGATGCATCCTAGATTCAGCGTTATCTCTGGGTTTGATAGTGTGAGGAGTGCGGGGTTTAGTCAAATAGAGTATTAGGAGCGAAACAGGGCTTGGATTTCTATAGGGTGTAGCAAGACAAATTTTAAGAGCAATTTCACTGGTATGAGGTCAGTCCAAGATTATTGTTCAGTAGGCAGATTGCTTCTGTGTCAGCTAAAGGCACTGTTTCTGGTGCCAGCCCTGCCAGCTTGCCACTGTCCTTCCCCGCAGCCTGTGAGAAGGAATGAGGCTTCACTTCAGCAACTGCTGGCTGCTGTAGCAGCTCCTTTGGAGGTCGATGTCATCTGATGTTTTCACCATGCTTCTCTAGTCTCTGCTACCTGGGGATTCACTGAGGCCACGGCGAAGGCAGGGAGAGGGTGGAGGTCTCGGTGCCTGTGGATGTCAGATGTGTGGATAGATGGTTCTTATTTCCCCTCTCCAGCCAGGCATGGAGGAAGCATAGCTTAGAGCTCCAGGAGAGGCTGTCCAGTGCCTGTGCTCCCTCTGGGCTGAGGGTGTTCTGCTTGGCCTTACGGCTTTTGTTTTGGAGATCACTCCTGGTCTAGGATGAGTCCCCCAGCCCCTCACACAGACTTGGTTCAGTACTAGTATGCATTGTACAGACGTCCCTTCTTAGATCAATGTTCAGGTCTTTCTGCGTTATGATGAGCTAACCAGAAAGCACTAAAGGCTACACCAGCCGCTTGAATTCGTTGCACTGTTTTGTAGGTGAGCACTGTGTCATCAGATCTGCCCAGGAGAAGGACTGTTCGTTCCCAGTTCAGAAATCATTTGCTACCTCGGTCATACTGGTGTGATACCAAGTGTTATATGTGGTGTAGCTATGACAGTAACTGAAACTGCTGTAGATTATCCTCAGGATTATCTTCTATTAGCATAATGCCCACGCTTCAGTAATGATTTTGACTGTTGTGGTCACTTTGTGTAATGGTCATCATCCTTGTAAGTTCACTCATGTGGGTAAGGATGTTTGTTTGACTGTATTTTACCACTTCTATAACTTTATCTAGTCAAACATCCATATAGTGCGTACTCAGATATACACAGGTATTTGTAGATACCTGTACAGAAATCCTCTACACCACTGCTATTGCAAAAGGCAGCTACCAGAAAGCAACTAAAAATCTTTCTACAAATTTGGTTGCTGAACTCTTTAACAAATAACTAACACATGGGAAATACTTTTCTTTGGAGAGCCTGTTATAAAGCCTTGTTTGTCCTTATTCTCCCCTCTTGCAGCGACCTTGAGATGTCAGAAGTAGGAAATGTGGCCACAGCTGTTTATGCACTTAGAGGTTTTTTTCCAAGGCCACATCCTTCTATTCTCCCGTAGATCACTTGAAAAGATGCTGCAGGGACTCCAGAAAGCCAAGGTCTATGTGCCATGTACAGGTGTTGCCAGGAGATTGACATTTTGAACATTTGAAAACTATCAGAGAACTAATTTGGTGGTGGATTTTTTTTTTCCTCTCCTCCTTCCTTCCCTCTTGAACTGTGTATTAGAAGACTCTTGCTGTAGATTGATATTCCTAACAGAGCCACATTATTCACGCAATAGTCAAACATGATAGCACATATTAGGAGGAAGATAGGTACCTTGTCATTTGCTGCTGGTAAAAGCAAACAGTGTTCAGCTTCTCTGGATCCTGGACTGGGATGAATTGTCACTTGCCAAAGCCCTGTCCAGCCCTTGACTTATCTTCCTCTATAGGGTAGTTAAGTCATGCCAACCCTAAGTGGTTCAGAAAATGCCACTGTACCGGTTTCTTCTAAGAAAATGTCATCACCTTGATGAAAACTGATTATTTTTCTATGGATACGTTTTCAGGAATTCTTGTTTTAAATAACATAAGAGGGAAATAATGTCAGAGGTCTGACTTTAGTGGTTGCAAACCAAAGGAGTTTATTCTTTCTCCTTGGGAGAAAAAAAATTAATTTTTAAAATGCAGTTTATATTTAGACAAATTAAAGATGTGTAAAATTAAATGGGGATGTTTTGAAGGGACTGAAAATATATATTTTGATTAACTCAAATGAATTTAAAAATAAATCATGGGGAAAATGAAATGTTGTTGGGGGTTTTTTTGGTCCTCATTTGAAATGAAAAATAATTTGCAATCTTGACACTTTTCAGGGAATGAAAAGTCCATTTGCTGATTAAGGTCCAGATTCATCCTGGCTAATTTCAGGCACTATTGAACTGCTTAGTGCCAAAGGGCACTTTAATCCACCTGAGATTTAAATTGCCCTCTGGAGGTACCTATTTCTTTCACTGATGAGACAGGGGTAATGTGACTTCTAATACAGGCATCTGAGATAGCTACGTGAAGTTGGGTGGCATGCAACAGGGTGCAGTGCTCTTCCTTTTCTCATCTGGCCTCTCTGCTTGCTGCTGTTCTGTTCATATGCCTTCCATCTCTTTCCCCAAAAGTTGGGGGAGTTGGGTTTGGGTTGTTTTTTTTTCTGAAGGGAGAGGAGATTTCCACTAAAATATAGGTTTTTATCTACTTGTTTCCTGTTGGTGGAAAAAATTCTGGAGGACCAGCAGGGTCATATCCTATGAGAAGCAAAGAAACAAAATTTGTAGTTAAGATTGAGGGGACCTTTGGTCAGGTTTTTCGTTCTTTTTTAATCACCACGTACCTCGTCTTTCAGCTCTCACATCTGGTTGGCAGAAGGCAGGTCCTCTTCAACAGCTCCTCCACAATGTGCTGAACGCTCTACTCCATCTTTAGCACTCCTTGACCCAGAACAAAAGTGAAAATATTTGGCATGCCAGAAAAGGTTAACAAATGAAGTGATGCACAGCCTTCTCCTCCCTATGACATCACTTCAATGTGAGAGAACAATCTTCTTCATGTCACACCTGACACTCTGGTGACAGCAAAGGGACACATCTGCTACAAGTCATTTCCCATGCTGTTGTCCCATAGAGCTGTCGTGCCTGGCTGAGTTTTCCACTCTCCTCCAGGTTGAGGAGGTAGTGTCCAGAGGTCAGATCTGGCCCACTTTATGCCACAGTCCCAACTGATGGCATCTTGACATATTTTGTGAGGGCTTTGGTCATCTGTCCAGTCAGCCAGATGGATTTGCTTTAGGTAGCTGGACATTTGGGAAGTATTATTTCTTTTAAATATGTAGCCTGTAACTGTTCTTATTTGGGGCTCATAAAACATAACAAGATATGGGTCAACATTTAAGTCCTGTGGAAAATTATATCCTGGAAGACTTTGTGGAGCCAAAGGCTTAGCTGGTATTAACTCTAATTATACTCCATCGAACTGTACCGCAGCAACTGTGGCCTTTGACTAAGACCTTATTCTCCGTGATAGAAAGCTCACCATTATTATTGCATCTGAGCGGTGGGATACACTATGGGACACAAGCCCATGTGAGTGAGCACCGTTCCTCCTCTGCCACATTTTGGTGGGAAGAGACCATCTCCCGCATCAAGCTTCTTTCTCATCCACAATGAGGCATTTATTCACCTTTCAAGTTTCCAACAACTATTGCAAACTCCTTGCAGCAGCTACTTGGCAAAGCACGCAGGATATGTCTGAGTGCTTTGGTTTGAATATTGCAAATGAGCGTGTGCTTTTGGAGGCAAGCAGGCAGCATAGGAGGGTGGGGGAAGGAGATTAAAATACAGTTGTTGGCTGATATGAAAAAAAAAAAAACTTAAACCACAAATTACAAAAAAAAAAATCCTGTGAGAAAGAAAGAAAGTAACAAGTCTGTGGAGGATGGATGTTTGGAACTGTTCAGCCTAATGCATGCCAGATTCCTTCTCTCTTCTCTCCCCCCACCCCCTCCTGCTGCCTTCCCCTTACCAAATGCTGTCTGCTAAACTTCTGAAACACCCTTTGCCTTTTTGACCCTTCAACTCATCTTGAACTTAGGAAAAATTGGGGGGGCGGGAAGCAATAGTTGCCTATATAGNAAACTAAAGGGACAAGTTACTGATTTAGTCATCCCGCCCCCTTCCCCCAGCCTCGTTCTTTCATTTTCTACCTCCTTTATGAAGACACTAAACAGACAAATTGAGGTTTGAAATGAGGCTTGTGCTGCTGCATGCGGAAGTGACAGGGGTGGTACACGGGGCGAGGGGGTGGAGGAGCAGGCCTGATATCTGCTAACGCAAAAGCCATTCACATCTAATGAACCGAGTTGGGAGCCAAATTCCTGAGTGGCGGCGGGGCCTGGCCAGGCACAGAGCCCCCGCAGTGGGCAGGCGCCCTGGTGTGGCGGCAGCGGCCTTTGGCAGGGCACTGCCCCATGGCAAATGGCGTTGAGCTGGGGGGTGGCTCCAGCCAGCGGGGTTGGCTTATGTGGCTGCTTTCCGGGGTCTTTCAGCTCCATCACACACCAAGTGACCGTGAGGGAAGATACGTTTGCGTACATATAATCTCACTTCTTCAAATCCCTCTCTCTTCTTCCCAGTGAAGTATTATCAACTAGTAAAGGACAAAGGAAGAGAAAGTTATCTCAGATCGGAAAACTGAGTCATGTAGGGCTGAGACGTTTCATTTCCCATTATTATTTCTGATTCACTTCTTTACAGAACTGCACAGATGCACAGGCTGAGGTTAGATCACCTGCAAGTTTTTAGGTGGTGGACATGTTCCAGCTCTTTGCCTTCAACAGCTGGCAGTTGAAATACATGTGAGTGACAAGGGTCACCCAAAAGGAGGTTCAAGTTTGAAACAGCAGAAATTCAAAGGGCTGTTAGCATCTCCAAGCATGGAATTATTACTTGGGAGTGATTTTGACAGGCATTGGGGAGGAAGTTCGTACGAGTTATGTTACTTTCAAGTGTGGAAGGGGTCTGTGTTGTGCCATTGTTTAGAGAAATGTGCTCTCATTGACTTGCCAAGTCTACCCAGCTCTGTAGTCCTCTGATCATGCAAAGCTCTTAGCAAAACACCTGAGCTCTTACAGGTGCAGTGGCTTCTAAAATGTACATCTGAAGTAAGCTTTTGCCTTATACATAGACTATAAACAACCTGTTGGGTGGGGGGGAACTGAGGATGGGGCATTGTGTTTCCTGGAAACCACTGGGGCCACGTTAGAAATGCTAAGCTTTGCATGATAAGAGTTGCCCTGTGCAGATGTAGTAGAATCTGATAACCTGGATCTTCTTGATGCTTTTCCAAATTTAAACTCACTGGACTTGAATGCCTGTATTTTGTGGGTTTACTGTTTGTAATATTAATGCTTTCTATGAAGCCATATTAACCCTGGCTGAGAAGACGACTGTGGGTCCCTGCTGTAGCCCTGCAAGTGTGAAGGCAAGCAATGCTCAGCGCTTCACCAGGAGAAGGTGCAGCTCTGCTGCTGTTGCAGGGTCAACCCGTGCTGGAGAGGAGAGGCAGAGAGGACTAGAGCCAGTTATAAAAATTAACTGTCCATCACTACCTACTCTAGAGGATCAATTTGTTCCTTGGAAACAGAGCAACAAGCAATCCTAACAGGTGGTGTGGCTGCCCACTGGGTGAAACCAGGTCATGATGTCATCTCATGCAGCTGAAACAAGGGGGAGGTTAGGGACTGACTCCCAAGTCTGGGTTGTGAAGTTGGAAGTTTGCCTTCTGATTTTGGGGGGCTGTGGAAAGCAATGACGAAACCTCAGGTGGTTCATTTCTGCCTTGAGGTAAAAAAGGAGCAAGGCAGGCTCTTTTTTCATTGAACATTGTGTTGTCTACGTGCCGAGCACGTTTAATGGGATTGATAGGCTTCAATTCTCTAGTAGTAGGCAGCTAAGTGTCACCCAGCCAACATCATCTCCTGCAAGTCCCAGTGGAGAGAAGCAGGCAGTTTGTGGGAGGGCAGTTCCTCTGTGTGTCTCTCGAGGTGTCTGTTTCTCTCCATGAGCTGCTGAGCAGACCAGGGTTACTAGCTCAAATAACTGGGGTCTAACTAAGTTAGGACAGTGAATCCCTTTTTCAGCTGAAAGTTTGGTGTCTTGGAAGATTGCAACCCAGATAAAGAAAATAGTTTCGTTCATACTTGATTGAAGGTTGGCATGCAAAGTTTGTTCACCTGAAGAATGAAAACCTTTAAAAAGGCCCCGACCTTCATTTGAAATGTAGGTCTACGTAAGAAATGAAACCATAAACTGTTCTAAGCTTTTGAATTTTCCTTTCTTGAGAACAGGTTTAGAAAGAAACAACTGCAAAAATTCTCTTAAGTATTGTTGGTTTTTTGTGAAAAGGCAACAAAGAAATGTTCACAAGTCTTTACAAAAGAAAACATTAAGGAAAATAGTTGCAAAACACATTTAGTATGCTTCAACCAGCTGGATTTTCTGGCAGCTCCAGTGAAATCTAAACAAGGAAAATGATTGTCTTTTTTTGTTGTGTTTTGCAATATTTTTTTATCCAGACTGGACAGTACAAAGCACATCCTCTGTGGGAAGGTGTTGCAGACTGCAGATGAGATAAAGTTCCCTGTGATTATATGGGGTGTTTCTCAATTGAGAGTCAGCACATGTGGAGGTCTGATCCTTTTAATGCATGCATACAGGGAAAAGAGGGGAAGTGGAGTCCATTAAGGAGAATAGTAAAACCAGGAGTCAGGTAATGAATGACTGACTGATCCAGTAATGTCATGTGAGCACCTTTCACTCCCACTCGTTGCAGGAGGTATTCAACAATTTTGCAGGGCTGAGCCCCAGATTGTGTCAGCAAGGGCCTCTTTTGCAATTCTATATGTCTGCTCTACCTTTTCCAGACATGCATCTCTGGTTTTATTAAGTACACAGCTTGCCGTGGTCCTTAAGTTCCCAGCAGCTCTTTCCACTCCCATTCCCACCCAGAGCGGAGAGACCTATTACCAGGTAATGATGTGTCAAGCAATAGGCAAGGTAGGGGAAAATCATCGAAGGAAAATGCTGATGTAGCGGTGGAAGCATCTATAATTTTTTATTCTCCTTCATGACCTGGGTTTTCTATACCCAAAGCCTTTAACTTGCTGATGTTTCTCCTTAGATGAATGGGTGGGTTTGGGGACTGACAGAATGGCGGCAGGTCTGGTTTAAAAAGTGTTATAATGTTTCTCTTGTCCTAAGGTGAATTATATTTTCAAATCCCCAGACTTGGAAAAGTTGCTTTGAAGTAGTGAGTTTTACCCCCACTTAGTTATAACCTATATAGTGACAGAAACAGTTGAATTACCTGTAGTTTTGTGTTCATCTGAAAACTGTAGTGAAAACTGGCAGTGGTTTTCTTAGGTGGTCCAGGTCTCTGAAAACATGGCCTGACTTCTTCCAAAATTGAGTCCAGTACAATTCAAAACTCACCCTAACTTTGTTTGAACTGACCTTACCAGGGTCCAGGCCAACAATAGATGTCTCTTCTAAATTTCCCCAGGGAGTTGACTTCAGTCCTAGCAGACTGACTGGGACTGGAAGCATCTTAAATCATGGTGTTGTAGAAAGCTCTGCAGTACCAAACCTGCACATAGATGATCTCCCTGGGGAGCATCGTACATCTGCAACCTGGGTGCTGTCTGGGCAAAACTGACCTGTGATCCAAAGCCCGACTGGAGGCTGCACATTTTAATAGTCCTGATCTCAACCTAAACCAAGGGTAAACCTTGCCCAGATTCCTGTTTCATCATGTACCATTTTAATGGTTTCCCATATGTTAAGTATTTTCTCAGTAAGTGGGAAATCAGTGTTTCTAGTGAACTTAAGATTTAATAAAGCCGTTTTGAAATGATTTCTGGATAGCAGAGTGTGCAAATCTTCAGGAACTACTTTTTTTACATCTAATGCTTGGTGTTATGTTCTGAGATTCCCTGCAAAGACTCGAGCCCAGATTGTAAAATGTACTTTGAAATTTAATTTCCATCAATTTCAATGTGGAAGAGATTAAAATGTGAAACTCTACAAGGAGAAAGATTTTTCTCGGTAAAAAAAACAAATTCCAGTGTGAGCTGGTGACAGATTTTATCAAAAATATTCTAAAAGCTGTCATTTCAGATTGTTTCTGCTTTACAAGGTTTGAAATACTCTAGAATCTAGATCCATTTTTAATCTCTTTAGCAAACTAATTTTACAAATCAGCCACCATATCTTTGATTACAGCAAACTTTGCTCTCTGCAAACAGCGGCTGTGGTGTAAGGAGGAAAAAATACATTCTTGTTTTGCAAACAATTTTGGTGAGTTCAATAAAAATACTGATAAATTATTCCAAAAGAATCCAACAGACTTTGGAAAATGCCAACAGTAAAGAAAAATTCTGGCTAAAATTTTTGTTTTTGAAAAAGAAAAAAGACTAGTTTCAACATAAAACACTTCTCATGCCAAGAATTTAAGCCAGCTGTCATTGTCTTTTGTATCCATAAACAAATGCTTTGGTCTCCCTAACAAATCTCAAATGAGTAAAATGAGAACGGGAAAAGTAAGGGCCGTCTGTCTGCAGTGCATATGCCATCCAGCAGCCAGTGAGTCTGATGAGGATTTGGGGCTGTTGCTGTGAAATCCTTAGCACGTATGGAGAGCTGCCGAAGGCTCTCAATGCCTGTACCTCTGGCGAGAGTGCCTGGGAGTAGAAGTCAATCCCCATACATCAAATCCAGGAGGAGAGGAGATGCAGCTTGGAGATCAGTGCTTTAGACCTGGAAAGGACCTGCTATGCGGGAGGCAGCCGAGCGAGCAGTTGGTTGGACCGTACCTAACCAGCAATTTACTTTTCAATAGCTGTGCTGCAGCACTCGCTGGGGAGGAGACTGGGCAGTGCAATGTGTAAGCAGAGTTTTTAACATCTTGTTGGAACCTCTCAATGGCTGGAAAGCAGGAGAAGTTTGCTCCTCCATCTCCTCGGTCCTGGTTTCTCCTCCCCCTCCCTCCTCCTCCAATGTGCTAATCCCAGCTGGTGGTATCCCTGGAATGTGGGGGACAGTACCCTTCCATATCCTCTTCCTTGCAGTGGTGAGACCAAAGCCCTGGAAATGTGGATGAGGATTTTGAGTAGTGCTTACGCAGCTTGCTTGCTCCTCTGGCCTGCACTGCCCAGATGCAGATGGCTACATCAGATTACTCTCTATTCTGTCTGATAGATTTGTGGATATCCCATAAACTGGTTATCACTCGGGCAGTGCTTTAGTGGTGGAAGAAGGTATTATTTATTTCTGTGATCATAATTAGGGATTTTAACTGAAGTCATTCAGGCTGTTTGTACCCCTTGTGAGGACTGAAGTTGTGCAGAAAGCAAGCTTCTATGTGCGATTTCTCAGAAGTTTTCCATCCCCTTTCTGCCAGAATTTCGAAGGCAGTAATCATCTTTGGGATAATTTTGGGTACTCTTATCTAAGTAATAGCCTGGACTCACAGGGAAAGGAAAAGCTTTTCTAAAAGGAATCATTTAATGAGCAAATTAAGCCTGAATTGCTGTGGTATTCTACCTTGTAGGATTCGCTGGTGGCTGCTATGGGTTTGGGTTTTCCCTCTTTTGGACCACTATGGGAACTCTTTTCCACTTGGCTTCCTTGTAGTACGGTACTTGTAGGAACTACTTAACTCTGAGACCTTTAGTCTGTTGAAAAATTTAGTATTTCAACTAAATAAAGATCTGTGGCTCAAAAATGGTGAGGTAACTGTGGGCGGACAGGCTTTGATCACACCAGTCTTGTCTCTGTAGGAATCCAGACAAAAAAAAAGCTTACATCATTTCTGAGTCTTCTGCCTCTGTTTAGCTCCAAGTTGTTGGTGAAGGTTAACCAGAGATGTTCACCAGATGGTTCATCTTCCCAAGTATCTCTCCTTTCATAGGGCTATTTGTTTCTTTCGCTCCTTCTTCCATGCTCAGCTTTGGAGTATTTAATCAATAGGAACTGTTTTCATTTCTTTTACTCTGAATATATCCCTGTGACTCCACTTGGGTCCAGGGAATCATTGGACATACCTGCTAGTGACATCTGATGCATAGATCAAGATAGTTTCTGAATGCAGGGTCTGTCCGCTGTATACAACATACATATGTTAAACACTAATGTAAACAGTAGACTCTACCCTTCTCTTTGGTATCAAGCTCAAGGTCAGGAGAACATTAGGTGCTGAGCTGCACTTTATTCACAACATGACAGATCTGCAAGAGACGTTGTCTTCAAGTCATTTGGGATACACTTGCACCTGTGTAGGCTCTGGTACAGAGTCCTGCTCATCCTTCAGCACAGAAACCCTGTGGACCTCTCTCCTCCCATGCCTGTGAGCCGATAAACGTCTGTCTTTGCTGCGCTGAGAAGATGCTGTTAACGCGCACAACAGTGTCACTGAGTTTAAAGATCGAAGCTGGGCAGAACACAGGGGTGGAGTAAAAAACCTCACAGTGTAATTAATCCAGTCATATTACTCCAGCTTTTGGCTTTGTTTTTTTCCTAAAGCTGGCCTGGCCTGCAAAACCCAGGTCTCAATTAATACTATTATCCTGAGGATGACATTTCCTCAGTCTGTCGTTGGTTATTTTTTAATTCTCTAATTTGTTCTAATATGCGCGTTGCCTGCACATCAAGTCAGCCATGAAGACGCTGCATTTCCAGGTTCCTTCCTCTCCATCCTCCCAAAGAAATTAAAGCAAGGAGGCTGCAGGACCACAAGTGCAGGAAATAGAATTAGGGAACATATTAATTGGGGCATCAAGTAGGATTTTGTTCCAGGCGGTTTCCTTCCGTGAGCCACTTTGATGCTTCCCCTTCGCAGCTCTGTTTCTCATTAAAAGTATCCCTTAATGGCAAATGTTGTTTATGCATGTTGCAATTATGTCATGCTGTAACCCCTATGCTGGCAGGCTTGGCTGATTGGTGGGGAGGAGGAGGAGGTCAGTTGTGGGGAGGAATCGGTGCGGAGGAAGAGGGGGGAGGACATGGGGTGGGGAGGTAAACAACACGCAAATAGTTTCAGCTTCGCGGTTGAACACAATGGCTGCTCTGAACCCCTCCGTGCGTTCAGCCGGGCTGGACACCCGCATGAGAGCCAAGGCTCGTCGCTCCTTTTCACAGTCGGGTTTTATTCTTTCTTCTATTTACTGGCTTTGGGGTTTGCAGCGCTGCCAGAAAAATGGCCGCGTGATATTAAAGCTCTGCTTTTCGAAGTGAAACCTGGGTTCCCTTTTGCTGTTTTAGCTACTGTTTGATTTAAGAGAAGTAGGATTTTGGTTTGGTTTGTGGTCTTGTGGGTTTTTTGGGGAAGGGAGGGGGTGTCTTTTCTTCATCATTGTGCTTTTCACTGTCCTCTACGGCTCTTGTGCATCTTGTCCCAGCCGTGGCTGCAAGCCTTCAGCAGAGGTCTTCTTCAAGGCCCCAAGATTTGCTCTGATCTTTTCAGACCCATTGCTTTCCGTGAGGCTGCTCCTAGGTGGCTTTTGCCAGCACTAATTCAAGGCTGTGAGAATAACTCATTTGTGGGAGGGTATTTGTTTTTCCATCCAGGCAGCCAAAACCTCCAGCTTCCCCTCTCCCTCACTCGCGGACTGGGAGTGCAGAGGGTTCATTCTGCCCTTGATCTCCGAGCTTATGTGATCGGCTCAAGACAAACCTGGTGGTGGATTTAACTTTTTCCTCCCATTTTTTTGATTGCTCCTACTGTAAAATGGATTTGCCCCCGTGTCTAAATCTCAAAAGCAAACAATTAAGAGCCATAATGAAAGAAAAAAGCTCGTGTATGCGGGGAGAGCAAGCCAAGCCATGTCCATGCCTGAGCAAGTTCAGAAGCCAATAAAAATACCGCTGCTGTGTTTTGGAAACTGTTGGCCTCTCTGGATGTTGGGAGCCAACACACAGCGACTGAAGTCGATGGCGAAAGCAGTGAGCAAAAACCTCAAAGCTGTAAAAACCAGAATGTAAAACAAATCTAAAAGTAAAAAAACCCTTCCTCCTTCCTTCCTAGCTAATATCCTATCTAAAGTGACTGGAGCCTAAGCAGGCAAACAGGCCAAGGAAACCACAGGAGCTGGGGCTGACAGGGACAGAGCTGGTGAATGAGGGGAAGCAGACAAGTGTAGGAGTCACAGAGGAGAAGTCACTCAGTGCCTAGAGCCAGAGCTGCTGTGAAATGACTCATTTTCGCTTTGCATGTATGATATTTGCATGCAAAACACATTCTGCGAACTGTCACATGGGTATTCTGCTCATGGGTTTTGATCTGGGATGAAATTTCACCCTTTCCTCCAGCAAAGTCGTTTATCTTTCAGGGAGGAGGGAGGAAGTGGGAGGGAACTGTGGGGAGAGAAAAAGAAATTGTCCTTCAGGCATAAAATTCAGGGATTTATCCCTCAAAAGGGTCACTCAGCTGTTTCCTAACATGGGGACAGAAGTGGGAAATGCTGGTGAGAGCACAAGGTAGGGGCAGAGATGGGTCTTGGCTCTGCTGCCTCCACCCCACTGCTAGACTGAGCTGGAGCAGTCCCAGTGCAGTCCATAGACAGGGACTTGGAGCCTTTGTACTGCTTTGACTTAAATCCTTATTCAGCTAAAAATCTCCTCTGGAATGAAGTAAAACTCCAGAATTAGACCCATGATGTGTTCTGGGAGTCTTGAGAGGTCTAGGAGTGTCCCCCAACCAGGACAGAAGAGCTACTTTGCCTTTGATCTATCCCCTGAGAAAGGTTTGCAGTATTTTGCCTGGTCAGACTGCAGATAATTCAGTCTGGGGACCAGAGGCAGTGGGGGGCCTGATGCTCCTTACTAGATGAGGACCCCCCCATGCTGATGGGCACTGCGGGGGGGCAGTGCGCCACACTGCCTGCTCAGGATGCTGCAGTGCTGGCTGTCTCCACTATCTTACTGTCTGTGCGGAGCCCAGAAGGAAAATAACTCTCTGTAAACGACCTTCACTGCACTTCTGGTGTTGGGCCCCACTGTCCCTAATGGAGGAGCAGCCCTGGAACATATGGGAGCTTTTCACACTCACTGTTGAGTGTTTCTGAACGCTGCTCATGAAGACAGCCTGTCGAGTAGCATGTTCCTAAGCTGACTTGCTTTTAGGGAGACTCTAGGTCAGTCCTAAAGACCTCTGTGAGAGCAAGTATGCTGGGCAGTGTCTTGGGCACTGCTGGGCCTGGCTTGAAGTAAAATAAACCCAAGGCAATTGTGGCTTTCAGCTTTTTGAGATGTTTTGTGCATTTGTGTGTCTCCCTCTGTGCCCCATCTGCAGAAGGAAGAAAGGGGTCCTAGCAAAGGGACTCAGATCCTCGGTTACAGACAGACAATAGAGTAATAATACTAATAAGTGCCAGCGTATGTGCCAGGCTAGGTTGGATGGCTGTCAGCTCTTGTGGTCAGGCTGAGAACTGCAGGGATCTCTAGGTTCGGAATGGCTGAAGAGGCTCATAGTTTGAGAAATTGTAAACCTAACCCTGCAATAAGTCTTAGTGCTGTTCTTGGGCATTTCATCACTTTGGGACTTGGGCAGACCTCGGTGTCCCTAGAGGAACAAGTCTGTGGCAGTCTCTATCAGCTTCCACTCCCTCCCTGCTGAAGGGATGGAGTTTCCCAAGAAAAGGATTGCATTACTGTAGTCTATTAACCTTCTCCTGCCACTTTTTCTCTGCCGTTACCTGTTTCCAAAGCCTTACAATGCAATATGTATCCTTGTGGGAAAGGTAAACCTTTGGTGCGCTGGTGGTACAGGCAAGTTAACTGGATTTGTGAGCAGCTGCTGTTTGCCCTTCCAGGGCTCCCTAAACAAAAGGAGCAAATCCAGAAGCCAGAGCCTGCCATTTCTGATGGCAGGAGGTGTGCCGTTTTCACCAGACCTCTGACTTGAGGGCTGATAGCCATTTAACTTTGTTTAGTATCTTACACATGCAAAGGAGTTTCTTTGGCATAGCTTCACTGTGGTCCCCTGGGCTTATGAGAGAGGTCCTGCTGGTTTTGGCATGACACAAGGGGAGAGGCACAGTATGAATGCAGGCAGCCTGCCACCTTGGGCATCGGGTTACTCTGTGCTTGTGCTGTTGGGAGACTTTTCCCTCTAGCCAACGGCACCGGTTGCTCTGCTTTGAGAGCCAGGACAAGGGGGACTGTGTGTCAGTCACAGCAGGTGTTGCACCATGCTCAGGTGGATGTAGTTGTGTACAGAGGTCCATGCCAGGGCAGACGGTAGTACTAAGAGGTGATTTTTGGATTTGGTCTTCAAGATACTACTTAGTAGTGATTCAAGTGGAAGGCTCACCTGTGTAAGCCTGGTCCTGCACATCAGATGATGGGCATCTGAAGAAACTGTGAGGGTGGGTAAGGATCTACCTTGCAGTTACTGCCCATGTTCAGACCTTTTACCTGCATGAAATAATGTCTCTGGGGAGTGTGTCACAGAATTAAATCTGTCCAGTCACTCTTAGGATATACCTGGAGTTTATATTGTGTGCAGACCCAAACCTGTGCTCAAATCAAACTTGATGTCTGTGTTCTGAGCACGGGCTGCTCTCCAAAACAGACAGGTGATGAGCTTTGGAGTACCCCAGCAAAGGGGAAAACCTTAAGACCAACCTTCCCCTTAGCCTGACCTCAGTTGCATGGGTAGCAAAACGGGCTGTGCGCTACCAGCTGGTCTTGTGTGCAGGCTGCTGCCCTGGCAGTAAGGTAGCTGGTGTTTTCTAATGACATAAACCAGCATGGCTGTAGTGGAGTATACCCAAGCATCTGAAGAAACATGGCATCAAATCACTGCAGTAGTCAAAAAGGCTTTGAAAGGACTTATTTTAGTGCCAAGGTAGAGGAAGGACATCCCAGAACAAGTACATCTCGTAAACAGAGGTAGAACAACTGTCTCTGGCACCTTTCTCTGAGCCCACAATTTTTACAGGGACTTATACCATTTCTGTCTGTTAGGGGATGTTGAATCCCAAGTTGGAGGGTTGCATGGGTAAAGGAGTGAGGCTACAGTGTATCAGTTCATTTCTCCTCCTGTTTAAATGTAGTTTTCTCAGAAGCCTAAGCAAGGAAGGAGGGAGCATCACCTGGTAAACAAGCTTAAATGAAGGCTATTTTGCTGGAAATGTTTATACATTGTTCTCAAAAAATACACAAAGCATATTGATAGTGTAGCGCAGAGTTCAGCTTGTGCAATCGGGAGTGCATGTCTGTAAGTGTCTGTGTGTGTTCATTTGCAAGATACGACCTTCCCTGAAAGTAAGTTTTGGAAAACAGCTGCCAGCAGGTGAATTCCCATGTTAGCATTTCCTGAAATATCCTGATCCATCTGCACTTAGTCACTGGGAACAGTAGTGATAAACCCCAGCGCTTGTGTATTTCTGCCTTGATTTCCTGACAGAATTATATAGGCAGATGTGTAGGGGTGTGTGCATAATAAATCCAACTAAGATGCACTGGATGCAGACATGGATTGGCAGTGCAGCACGTGTGTTCTGGATCTGGCATGTGCCAAAGGATGGATCTGCTTGATGGCACTATGGTATTTCCAGATATCTGGGTTAGAGCTGCTGCACAAACCAGTATCTTGATACCTCTTTCTTTGCTGAGATTGATTTTAATCTCTCGTAAGAAGAGGACATGCAAGGACATCTATGGTGTGGTGACCTTAAACTCCTGATCCAGGGCTGAAGGGGTATCAGAAAGGCCAGGGCAAAGTCCCTCATTTGGTAGTAGAATTTTAATCAGATAATCCCAGGAAACCCTGATGAGAGATTTTGGCTTGTCCTTTTCATTGTGCCGTAACACCAGGCAGAAGTGCTAAATATGCTGCTGTTAAATGATGCCACGGTGATGCCTCAGGATGCTCATGAGGAAATAACACAGAGACAGTGCCACTCCTCTGCATCTGTGCCAGTTCCTTGGTCTTGGATATAAAACTAATACAATTCAAAGAATTGGAAAAGTAAATTGGTCTGAAATTAACACAGTTTCAATCTGACTATTCCCAGTGAGCCGTGCAATTTTCTGCCTTTTTCTTGCCATGCATTTCTTTTCTCCCCTTAATCTCCATTGCCCCCACTTATGTATACAGAACAACACGCTGCTTATTTTATGTGCCCTCAAAATCACGTGTGTTCCCATGTTCTGCTAATAGACACCAAACTTCACTGTCCCTGCGGTGCTGGAAATCTCTTCAAATGAAAGATTTTCATATGAAAATTCCTCTGTAATTTAGTCTGCTTATGAAAAAAGTGGAAACGCCTAAAGTCAACAAAACAGCTTACAACTTGGGTGGCCGGGGGTAGCAGGTGGGGGTGCCATGGTAAAACAAACCCCAACTTAATTACAGAAACCTCTGTCAAAGAGGTTCTCTTTTTTCTCACACACACGTACATACATGCGTGCACTTATCTCCTGCAAATAGACTTTTCTTAAGGATCAGAAGAGCAGGGTTAGCTGTAACACACAAGTTATTCTTGTTGCCGCAAACCGTTTTGCTGACTCAGTCCTAGGAATCCTGGCGTGAGCGATGCCAAATTGCACTCTATTGTTGCTCTTGATTCGGTTGCTGCTGAGTATTGAAAAAATCTATATTAAGGCACTTTTCTAGCAGACAGCTGAGAACCTGAGCCCCAACTTTCTATCTATTGCTGCGTTTGCTTTATTAAGTGCTCAGTGCACCTGCTTGCTTGGGGGAGGCACCTCGGTAAACAGTCCCTGTGTGAGCCTCCTCTGATGAGCAGGAGTAATGCAACTGAGTCAACAGCATCATCCAAATCCCAAAGTGTGGGCGGAAGAAAAGAATCACCCTTTGTTGCCGAACCTAAAATCCCGAAGCTTTCTTCGCCGTGTGATTTGTTGGTGTCAGCAGATTCTGGGTGTTTTACTGCCAGCAGTCAGATTGAACTTCCTTGAAGTTGCAACATCAGGAGGGTTAATTATGTACAAAGTGCTGGCCAATGCTGAGGTCTGGCATGCAGAGATCCAGCTGTGCTGGAGAGATGATCCAGAGGTGATTGTCATGGCCAATGTTTGCGTGTTCCTGGGGACTCTGGGCCAGTTGCATTCCTAGTATGGGGTCGGTGAAGGCAGGGGAGAGCAGGCAGGCTTTGGAAGAGGCTTTCCTTTCTGCAAAAGGTCCTGGTTCAAAGGAAATCACGTTAGTGTGTAGAGGATTAACATTCCCGGGAATGGAGCTGCAACCCTTCCGGGTTTAATCTGGTTCCTTTTCAACCCTTCCCAGGGTTGAAAATGCCATTTTTAGCCATTACAAAAATGTTCTTTAAAAATAATAATTAAAAAAAAAAAGGTAGTCTTGGGGGGAAAAAAGCAAAACAAGTTCGGGTGTTTTTGGTGTGGTGTTTTTTTTTTTTTCCTTTTGGTATGAATGGGTGGTGGCTTTACAGCTGTAGGACTTCCTTAGTGTTAGTGAATAACTGATGAAATGTATTCAGCTGATTTTTCTCTAAGGCATGGAGTGAACATGGTGTTGAGGAGATCTTCTCTCAGGACTCCTGCAGTCGACTTGCTGGATCCTCCAAAGAGGAGAATAGTCTATTCTGCTCTTTCTAAACAGCCTGCTGCTGCCAAACCTCCATCCTCCCCCTTCCAGCAGCACTTAAAATACAGTTTGTGGATTTCTCAATATTTGTAACCTCGTCAGTCAGGGCTTATCTCCCTGATAAATAAAAGGACACAAAGCACACAGAGGCCTTATCAGAGAGCTAACAGAGCGCTCGCCTTACCTCACTGAAGGCGAAGACATGGGAAGCGTTCTGTCAACAGTTTAAACAGTGCAATTAAAATACGTATCGATTCCTTTTTCACTTGCACTAGTTCACATCAGTTTGCTACCGAAGCCACTTTTGACACCCGGCTTAGCCAAGATGTTGGTGTCAGTTCTTAAAGCGTTAAATTTTCCCCTTTTGCTTCCTTTGCCTGGCATCTGGCAAAACCTGAGGTACCACCCAGCCACTCTGTTCAGCCACTTAATGTGCAAACTCTCTTCTTGATAGCTTTCAGTTTAAGATCCTTTGCCCTAATGGCCAAATATTGTTCTCCTTTGCCTGATGCAGGGCACTCCAATGTCCCCACTTTTTATTTTAATACAAGTTTTACTTAATTATGACACAATTTAGTTACAACAACAGCAGACCAAATGATGCCTTAAATGCTTGGCTGTCCTTTGTCTGCCCTAGGTCAGATGTCAGAGCTGCCAAATGTCAGCATTGCCAAACAGGAGAGGGGATGGGATGGGACTTAAATACAATTTAAAACAATTTTTTTTTTCCTTTTTTTTGCAAACTGGCCTTTTCCTATATGCTACAACACTATTTGAGTCCTCTACCCACTATTTCCCTGATAGAAATACCTGACAAGGGAAAGCATGGTTGGTTGTGCTACCAGTGGGTGATTTTAAACAGTAGTAGAGTTTGACTTGGTTCCTGGCTTAGATATGTGCAGTGCAACCATCTTGTGTCTTCCTCACTCTGAAGTGCATGGCTGTTTAATCACCATCCCATTAAAAAAAAAAAAAAGTCAGGACATGCTCGTCCCCCGAGATGGGCTTTTTAATTGCTCTAGCTTGACACTCCAACTTAGTGTCCTCATGGCCACTGATTGATTTCAATTAACATTCCCATGCTCCAGGCACTATAAATAACCCTTGTCTGGCCGGCTGCTTCTCCACTGCCAGCTCAACCTTTCTCCTTTAGCTGCTGCTGCTGCTCATCTTGCTTCTTGGCTTGGCCTCAGGCTCAGTCTATAATTCTTTCCAAACTTCCCTGTATAAAATAATCATGTACATGAAGTAAAACAGGAGTCTCATATACACACTTAATAACTCTTGTGTACTGTATGAGTGGGAATTCCACTTCATAACCCCCAGAGTTTTCAAATGGTTCTCATTTTCGGCAGCATTCCTCCTGTGAGATCTAAAACTTCCCATTTTATCCCAAGCCATTTCTTTCCCTTTCAACCTTTTTATTTCTCCTCTAGATTTCGGGGGACAGACGGCGGCTTCTTTTCTTTGGGCTGTGGTTTCAGCAGCAAGGTGGCTGGGAACTGATAGAACTGCTCTTGAGCTCTTAAGCCAAATGTCAGAGTTTTCTTCCCAATGCCACATTTTCCAAATTAAAGCTTCAGCTTGCTTGCAATTCAGAGCAAAAGGTTCTGAGTCAAGATTTAGACTAAACTGATAAGATAAGCTTACAGGGACCTAGAGCTAATATTCTACATGTGTTCGTCTGTCTGCCTACCTGTTATCTCTTTCCCAGTGAAAAAAAGAAGAAGGGATATCGTGTGTATTTAGACACATACTGTATGTGACAGATAGATAACATCTGTATGTGTGTGGATGCAGGAGCAAGACTGATAGGCAGATAAGTAAGAGGTAGCAATCCACAGATTTGTAAGGCCAGAAGGGACAGTTACATCAAAGGCGTGTAGAAGTGGAGGGGTTAAATTTGGGGGGGGGGGGGAGG